>UELX01003602.1:0-22407 GCA_900480035.1 Eupelmus urozonus
CAATCCTTGAAATAATAAGCAATAAAAGAATGATTTGTACAAAGGCTTCCTGGCAGAAAAATATTTTATAAAAAGCTATAAATGAAAATCGATGAAAAGTTATGAATATTAATAAAAAGAACTTAAGAAACTATTGGATTTGGAACATGTTTCATAGTTTTTGATAATTTTCAATTAATATACATAATGTTTCATCGATTTTCATAGTTTTTCATAGAAAAGTTTTCTGATCGAAATAAATTAACTGAACTATAAAAAATGAAACTAAGAATAACTATGCAACTTTAGGAATAATAATGAAAAACTATACAAATTCTATGAAACATCCTCTAATTTTAAAAGACTTATCATAATTTTACGTAGAATATTGTTCTGTTAGGGTTTTGAAAGTTTATTTCGAGAAAGGTAGTCGTGCCTGGTATATTGAGGAAATAATGTAAGAAAAATTATTATGTTATATAGAAAAGCTGTAACATCTTCGAGAAATAAAAAAATTACTATATTTTATAGCAAAATTTACTATAATATTATAAGAAATTTTGCTATAATTATAGTACATTTTATTATAAAACATAGAATGTTTTTTGATTTTTCGAAAATGTCACAGCTTTCCTACATAACATAATATTTGTTAAACTATTTTTCTCAGGGTTCGCAAAAACGTAATATTTTGCACAAATCAAACTGCTAGTTCATATTTGTTATAAAATTGAAAATAAAATATATAAAATAAACAAATTGTTTTTACGAAATCCTAATTTGTTAAACAATTAACAATGTCATTAAAATAAAACAGAATATTTAAATTTTAAAGCGATGTTTTCTTTAAAAAAAAAGTTAGAGTAAAGGCGAAGTTCTGTATGTTTACATATTTTTGTATTTGCAATATTAGAGAAACCTCACAATTAGTCGGTGCAGCGTTTCATAACGGTAACGTCGTTATGCAAAGTCAGTTTATTCCGATTTTCAAGTATATGCATTAAAAAGCTAGCTTCTGAATATTTCATACTTTACAACACACGAGAAATCGAAGATGTAACAAATTTCCTTTTATTTTCAAAATTACAAGGCCATTTTTGAACATCATCAGATCAATTGCCAAAAAAGCTTTATTATATTTTCTGCATTTATTATCTAATAAAAGATGTTTAAAACGTGGTTGTTATTTATACATCAAGTAAATGCATTTATTTAATTTTCACGGTCCGATAATTATTTTCTACATTCATAAAAATCTGAATACGCAAACAAACAATGAAAACATACACTTCACTTAAAGCTTCCGTCGAACAGCTCCGACAAATTTCCATCTCATGTAACTACACACTCTCACATACGTATACGCTTTTACCATAGTCTATTTTTAGGGCCAGCGCGCAAGTCTTTGCGAAACAGTAGGCAAGTCGCTTCTTTTTTCGTTCTTTTCCTCCATTCTGTGCCTTTCTTTCTTGACGTTCGGCTCTCGTGCTTGCGGTCATTAGACACGCTCGCACGGCTTGCGCGAGCCCCGACGAGTGAAAACTCGATGATTTTGCCTTTCCTTAACTTCACTTCCGCGAGTCCACGAAATTTCACGCACACGAACGAACGCGGGGATTGCGATAACGATAAGTTTTACGCACTTTTTTTTACTTGCTTGAAGAATGCACTGCTGGAAAAATTATCAGATCTATTGTTAGGATTTTCGTTAATAGAATCTTTCTTTGCGGTTATAAATAATAAATGCATTATTTAATGAATTTTATTTCTAGCAAAAAAAACGAATTATTTAAAGCTTATTTGTAACTTTTATAATAGAATGGTTCAATGTAAACGATTGTATATATGTACATTCATAATGTAAAACTCTAAGATGGTACTTTCTTGACCTAGAGCGATAATATAAAAAATCAAATTTATTAGATTATTAAAGCCTCTATAGAACATTTTGGAACTCGAATTTCCGAGTTTGATCGCTTCACATATGATGAATGATTGTACATCGTAATAATATTGAGCAGTTTATCAGGGTTAAGAGTGTCTAATGTTTATTTTCAGTATTTTCATCTTGATAATGCTCTCGATAAGCATATTTTATTTCAAGGTTCTATAATTTATAATTTCACAATGTTATTTCTTAACCTATTCAAGAAGCACTCTGATATACACAAGCTCACATTATTTCAAGTTTAATATAAAAAACATAAGCTATGATGTAAACATAAATATATCTCGTAATATTATTTGAAACATTCCATTTTGATAATACATAGTTCTAATCGACGTAATACACTAACCCATAAATATTTCTCAAACAGAACCTTAAAAACAGATGATCCCTTCGGTAAAATTTTTATTAGTGTACCTTATAGACTGCGCTATTCATTAAATGAATAAATCCCAAGCCCTTTTAAAATATCTCGGCGTAAAAAGCGAGAGGCTCTTTATTTCTCAATAAGGACCGCTCGGATATTTCATTGGGTGCTGTAATAGTAAAAAATATATTACCGTCATCCATAATCGATTCAACGAGTTAATACATCTCAGCCAGCTGGCTGAGTCATAAACATCGCTGAAGAAAATTTCAGGCCCCGTAAAAGTTTCAAACTCGCTCGGCAGGCTTCCCACTAATTTGCGTCAAATAATTCGATTATAGGTGTTTCGTAACGGTTATCGTTAAAGTTCCGAATCAATCACGCCGGGCTCCTCGGTAACGAGATATCTTCGTTCTGGTAAAAAAAGTATTTTTCACGCCTTCGGAATGTTCGTGGAGAGAGAGAGAAAAAAAAGCCGAAGAAAAATCGATCCGGCTACAGGAAAGAATGTTCTAATGGACCGTGCGCGCGCGGCTGTGTCCCGAGTGTCTCTCGCTCCGCACGGACTGTCGGGTCTGGCAAAAATTTCGAAGACAATAACTGCGGGGCAGTGATACAGCGCTAATGCTGGAACGATAAGGACGCGGCTAAAGTTAGCCTTCCATTTAAATCGCATTATGTAAATCCCCGGAGCTGGCGCGCGCGCATTTGCATACTTTTTTCAAAACTCTGTATTCAAATCCTGAAATAATAGTATGCCCACGGTCTGAATATTTCTCTCTTAACTGGCCTTAAGAAAAAGGCGCGAGCAAAAATGTTCCGCGCGCTAACAGGGCCCCCATAAGAATCCGGGCTCGCTTACTTTTTCAAAATTTATCGACTTAATAGAGTCTGAAGGCAGCAACAAAGGGCCGATTGCGCTTTAGCATCACGCACTTGAGCTACCACCTATATATAAGCATATAGACGCGGCTCTCGAAAAGCCAAGGGCCGCTGGAGCGTCGTTGGCGATTCTTGCCACGAACGCAAAAGGGGGATCAGACGGGCATTTTTTCTCTCTCCCGTGCCTGAGTGTGTGAGTGTGCGCTCGAAGGGGGAAAATTTTCGGTCTCCGACCTTTTGCGCGCCCGCTGACCTTTCGGATAACACGCGCGGGCCGGCCGAAGGTTCGAATTAAGCGCTCGTAGGTATATAAGATCACGCGGCCGCCATTAATCAGCGAACGCGCAGCCGCGGCAATTCGAAAGCAATTAGAGTGTGTATGTGTCTGTGTGCATGTGGATATGTGTGTGAGGGTGAAGGTGGGCATGGTAAATAATTCGAGCGGATTGTAAATTATGGGCCGAATTTCCGCGTTTGTCCGAAAATGAAGCTTAATTGTGGGCGGGCTGTGGGCTCGTTCGTTATGCTCAGCTTCTTTTATTGCTTCTCTGGGAGTCGATGAAAGAATTGAGTCGGAGGCGTATAAGGATTTTATTAACATTGTGACTGGGAGTTATGGGATTGTCGAATTATTAAATAGATTCGTTGATTTAATAAATCAGTAATACGAAAAAGAAGTTTCTTGTGCTCAAAGTGTTATAAAAATAACATTTTCCCAGAGTTAAATCAATCAAGATAGCTGATGTAGGAAATAGAAAGTGAATAATCGAAGAATTCCAAACGATCCGTACCTCGAAAATACAGGTTTTTGGTATACGTTGAAATGTACTATAATTATTTTAAATCTAATTAAGTTTTGATGATTTAGGTCTTTGCATGTATATTATGGTGTATTTTTTCAAAGCGTACAACCAGTTTTTTAATTCTCGGACATGATATAGAAGTAGTATTACAGAGTATAGTAAAAGCTAATCTTGAAAAATATTTGAAAGACATCGAGAATACGTAAAATTTCAATGTCTAATCTTTTTATTTTTTTTATAAAGATTTATCAAAACTAAAATTCCCTGAAAAGTACGTATTTAACAAGTTCCATAAAATTAAAAAAAATTCCGGAGGATCAATCGAACTCACATACACCTTCCCAAAATAACTTTCTTCAAGCTCTAGTGCTTATCAAGCGACTAAATCGTTAAAAAATGTTCGCCCCAATCAGACGAAATGAATCAATCCCATTGCCAAACCCGCGAGCGAACCTAGCGAAAAGGCCCATTACAACAACCGACTCTCTAAGAATTATTCAAAACTAAAGACACATAACACCCGCAACATTACGCTACACGAGCAGCTTATCCAATTTCCCGAATAACTCGAGCAAAAAGTTACATAAGCCCCGCTCTCGTGTGCATGCAATAAAAATTCCATCGAGCAACAAGTAAGTATACCTTCACATAAGTACTCTTCCACTAGCTTCAGCACACACGATCCCCCCTCTAAGCTCTCTCCCTTTCCGATCGAAAATTGCCTTCCCCGAAGCCGCGAGTGTACCTCGAAAAAAGCAGCGGCAGCAGCAGCAGCAGCGAAATCAAATCTTCAGACCGTGCGGCCGCTCATCGGGCCACTTAATATTCGTTAAGAAAGACAATAGGGTACACATCACGCACACTTGGACGCGCAGCATCTCGCGTCAAATTAACGAGTGTGCGAGAGAGCCTTTCGGCCGATGCTCTCTCTCTCTCTCTCTCTCTTTCTCTCTCTATATGCTCCGAAGTAGCGAGTGCTGTATACGCATACACATACGTATAACACACACGTATATATAGATTCGAGAGCGGGCGACTGGAGGGGGAAAAAGGCGGTAGCGCGAGGCGCGCTGGAGGCAGCGGGCGCGCGGCGGCGGTAGTCTGCGCACGAGCATCGATCGAGCCGGACGCACGCAGAGTCTCGCTCGTCTTTCCTATATATATATACTTACATACCTCCTTCTCTCTCTCTCTCTAGCCTCGCCTCGTACTACCTCCGCCCCGGTATCGCAGTGACTTCCGGTACACCCACGCGCGGCGATATGCAGTCGTGATAGTCCCGCGACTGTCTCAGTGTGCTTCTTTGACGTTTCGCCCTTTTCTCTCGCCAAGCGGCCTTGCTCCGGTATATACTTAGGTACTTGTAGGAGCAGCCAGGCCAGTCGCCCGGAATTCGATAGCAAGACGTGTGTCTTGGCGCGGCGAGTTGTGAGATACGTAGAGGAGGGATACACACACGTGCGGGCATGAGGAGTCGTTGCTTTGTGTTATGCTTGTTGTTATGATAATTCGCCGATTGCTGCACTGACGATCGCCCGCTGATCTTCGAGGGATACTACACACACACACACACACTGGACCAAGGAGGAATCTAGCTTCAGCCCAGGCTCACGACCCGACCGGAATTATGCAGTCGCGGATTTGAAAAAAAGAACAATAAAGGTAAGTTCGCCGCGTAACGAATTCATCAAAGCGCGTTCTCCGGTACTAGTCCTTTTTCCAGCGGCGGCCCGGAGTGAAAAGTTGGCCCGCCGTCGCGCTCGCGGATATGCATCTGAATTGCAAATTTACGCTCGCTCGCGTAGGCGTGAGTAACTAGTAGTAGTAGTCGCGGGGTTGAAAGCTCGCTAGGTGTGTGTATACGGCGTGCACGTTATCCGCAATGCCGGCGCGTATATACACACGGCACCGCTCTGATGTGTATATATACACGTATGGAGCGAGGGAGCGAGCGCCGCGGCCAATGCGGCACTTTAGTCCCCGGCCGGGCCGCGCCGCTCAATATGGCGGATATTTGTTTATCGATACGGTTGTTTATAAGGCATCCCGAGCTTGCGTATGCGCGTGCGTGTGTATAAAAAGCCGGGTTTTTACGACGCGCACAGCTGCGACGAGAACAGCCGTTTCTTATGGTCGGAGGGTAAAAAAAAAGAGGGACTGGCGATTTAGAGGGCAGACATGTGCGGATCAAGCAAAAAGAAGCGCGCGGTTTTACCTTGAATTCGAAAGGAGGGTAGTTATAGAACGCAATTGAGGATGGGGCGGTAAGAGACGAGTGTGTTCGCGTTCGATGAAAATGCTGGGAGAACGTTTCCGGCAACAGTGAACGATTCGACGCGGCTTTTTTCAGCCGGTAATGAGGCTAATTTTCGTAGACGAGTTTTTGCGGAAAATTGTTGCGCCGAGCGCGTAGCCAAGTCGCGCGCGCGCCGCGAGTAATGAGGGTAATACTGAAGGTTTTTAAGTGATTGTCAAGAATTATTAGGCTTTCGGGGAAAAAAGGGGTGTGAGAGCCGTAATTTCGTCGCTCGTCTTATTCCATAAAGGTCTAGCTTGTTTTGTACTATTTGCACTCTGGGGTTGATTGGGAAACAAAAAATTTTATCGGCAAGTGTTTCACGGCAAATCTGAGCAAAATTCAAAATTGGAATGAAAATTGAATAGAAAGTAATTTTAAGCAGCTGGATTAGCCTGCTTGATATTTACGATAAAGTCTTCACGTGAATTTAGACTTTAGTAATTTATTTCATTAACTGACATTCTTGAGGCTATAATACTTACAGTATATCAAGCGACTTTTTTAATCGACCGTTTTCATCGAAAAAAACTGTGAACGATCTCAGAGCAGTACTGACATCTAAAAGCCCGATATTTACATGTCAACATTATGTATTCATAATATCAACTTTCTCCGTCAGCCGTCCGAACTAAATTCACATTTTAGAGTTAACATCTCACTCGGCTGTAAATCACGAGCTCTCATCCAACATTATTAAACCTTATACCAAAAACCGAAGGAAAGAACTCGGCTGGTCCATAAATTGTCAGGCGAATCTCCAACTTTTTAAATCCTCTTATCAAAACAATTCATTAAAGCGACAATTTCGCCGGGATCCCGTTAAACCCGGGACAAGTAAAAAAGTGTCTTGGCGCATTTTAAACGTCGCTGCGCCCGGAGTGTATATAATACAGCTATGTATACAGACAGGCAGGCAGAGTGAGAGAGAGCAGCTATTGAACTCATCGAGTTTCATTACCAGCACTTAACGACGCCGGGCCGCGCGACACTTTTATTTTCGTTAACGAGCGCGTCAGCAGCGGAGCTGGCCCAAGATACGGAGGGAAAAATTCGAAAAATGCCATTGTACGATAATATACACCTCCGGCCGGCTCCCCGACGAATGACAATGCTCTAACGGTACCCCATCGGCCTGCGTAATTGAGAACGTTAAGTATACATATGCGCGCGAGCTCTTTCCTTTGGCGAGAGCGAGGGAGAGAGACGGAAAGAGAGGCGTATAAACATAAACAGTGCGAAAGAGATTCCCTTCTTCTTCCGTCTTTCTCCTCTCGCGTGCGCGCGACTAATCGAAGTAACTCGTTAAAATGACAATAAAACGACGAGGAAACAGGAAAAACGAGTTTGAGGCAGTAAATAAAAGCGAGCGCGCGCGCGCGCGCGGGAGTAGCGATAAAATTTGGCGCACTCGCCATAAAGCTCGCGCGTGCGCGACCGACCGAGAGGACCTACTCGCGCCTGCACGCGCCGAGCGATTCTTTCAATTTTTTTTTCGGTTTTCTTTTTTACTGCTTTTGTCGCCCGGATGTCCCCCTTTTTTGAGACGGGCCTTTTTTCGCTCTTGGTCCTTTTTGGCGAGCGTCTTTTTAGGTTGCATTTTTCTGCTTTACGCGAGACTTGGGGTATGCTTATTGTTAGGGAAGAAGAGAGGGTGTTGCTATTGAAATCAAAGCTAGGGTTTTACAATTGCTCGTAACATTGTTCCAAGTTAACTAGTAAAATTGTTTATTTTCTTTGATATTTGAGGTTGGATTCCAATAAAGTGTTTCCTCAGCATAACGAATAAATTAAGTGGTACTATAGCAATTGTATATTAAAAGTTGCAATAGTTTTCATCACCTCAATAATTATGGTTGTTAATTCTGGCAGTTTAATTCAGTTTATCATTACGTCAAAATCATTTGCCGCAATTTAGCAATTTAAAGCTTTCGCAACACATGATACTTTTGTACAAAGTAGGAATAATTATTGCAATTTAAATCCTTTAAGTAAGCAATAATGGCGTCTCAAGATAAAATCCAAATTAAAGCAAAATTTAATGCCCGCAAAGAAAACAAATAAAAAGCCGCTCGGATCTGTTATAAACTACCCGCAATCGGCGCGTTCGGTAGAATTAAATTTTTCTCATTCATAAAATTTACTTTACGTCTTATCCGCCCTCGGCATAAAAATAATTTAACGACGAATAAACTTTTTATCTCCTCTCGATTCGACTCTTTTCTCTCTTCTCTCTCTCCGCACGCCGGAGCGTCAACATCCTTTCACAATGACTGTAACCCTTCCGCGCACCTACTTAGACGCAGCGACAATTCATAATTCAACGATTGCGGGAAGTTCCGCGCGCGCACAATATAAAATCGCTTTAAAAGAAAGAAACGATCGCTGCGCCTTATCTCTCCTTTCTCATTTTTGCGGCTATAAAAAGAAGAATTTCGAAATACCGCGCTTATGTATGTACGTGCATACACACTTCGTGCGCACATACACAGAGCTCGGGGATATTTTCAAGGTTTTCGAGAGACAGAGAGAGAGAGAGAGAGAGAGAATGAGAGGAGAAGAAGGAGGTGGAGGAGGAGGAGGCCTGTCACCGGTGCTTGCGCGGCCAGGGTGGCCTCGCTTGCCCACGAAATGATCCTTCGACACGCCTGACTGCATAGCTGCATACCATCGAGCCGGCAACGCAACGCGCATTAAGATGGCACATGCGAGACGCGCGCGATGCCGCGAGGAACTGTCTTTCCCTCTCGCTCTTTCTCCTTCTTCCCTCTCTTCCTCGCGTATGTATATACTCGCACACGTGCACGCGCGTTGTATGATTCCCCCCTGCGTTGTAGGCGCGTTCGCTCACTTGCCTCTATGTAGTTTTTTGCCTTAGGTGACTCATTGTTTTCGTCCGGAGGGAGTCTGCACCTGATAAGCAGCGATTCTGGTTAGCCTTTTAGATCTAAAGTAACCCTCAAGTTAAATTTTTCAGAATTTCAATTTAGGTGAATCTCATTAGAAAAGCATCTCTCGATCTCTTCTCCTGAATTTTAATCAACCCTTATAAACTGCAAGAACGCAGCAATCTTAAAGCATGTATAAAAATCACATCCAAAACCCGCCAATAAAGTAGCCCGCCTTATCAAAAACCGCTCACCGAGCAGATATCCTCAATTTATCCCGAAAAAAGAAACAGTAGCCCCCATCAGCCAGCATACCCAGTCCGCGCAAACTCTCTGGGCAACGCACGGAATCAAGGCTTCCGTCGCGAGTCCTTGATGCGCGCAGATTTATGCCCGAGCTTCTCTCCGCAAGTTGTTCGGTGGTTTTCGAGTCTCCGACTATATATAATGTGCATGCACGCGTGCTCGATCGCCCGCGGCGGGTAGTTCCTCGGTGGCAAGCGGCGGCAGCAGGCCAAGAAGCCAATGACACTTAACTCTCGCGCGAAACTGCGCTCTCGAATATCCGTATATACTCGTGAGCCGGCAAAAGCTGCGTAGCTCTTTCTCTCTCTCTCTCTTTTTCGCTCGAGAGCGGCGTTTGTGCTTAAGCGGTTTATCGCGACGAGAGGTACGAGCTCTTTTCATTCCATAACGCTTCGATTAATTTTTCGAGATTATTGAGGCTGAAATTTACTGGCCAAATTTATTAGTGAGATACGGCTGAGGTTTTCGGGTAGCTTTCGACCAGCTCGTGAGACTGCATTTTAGGCGGCAGATTTATTGGACGGCGGGCTGGCTCTTATTATGACATCATTGTTTGATAAGTGGTAATAAAATATTTAAGTATTACGTTGCGTAACTTTCGAATCTCTAGAATGCAGAATTAGTTTTTGATTTTTACGCAGTTAGTGTAATAACGTAGTTTGCAGATGGCTGCGGGAGTGTATTACCGTTTACTTGGGATGTGTAGAGTAGTATGAAATTTGTGTAAACGAGCGGACTTTTGATTAAAGTAACAGCCTTTTCATTATGCTACTTCGGATAAGTAAGCAGCTTGAAAGGCTTCAGAGCGTAATAAGCAGAAATGTTTTTGGTAATCTTTTGAAGCAAGTAGTAAATGCTTTTAGATTTAATAGCTTGAAAAATGTATGCGTAAGTTCATAATGGAAATTTAATGAGCAACACTTTTAAACACTTATAGAAAATGCTAATTATTTAAATTAACTCCAATTAACCTAATTATATGCAATAGTTTGCATTTAAAAATTAAAAAATTAATGTGTTTATATAAATTTTGGTTTATTTTTGTAAATTATCATTGATTTTAAAAAAAAATGAGTTCTTTATTGATACATAGATATCCGGTAAATACTTGTTTACGAATAGTTGTCCCAATATTTTTACCTTTGATATCTAGATCCTGAAACTATAAAAACTTGTAAGTGGTTTCTAATAGTTAGTTTAATATTTTAATAGGTCTATTTTGCCTTTTATATAAAACATTAAAAATAAATGAATCTTATGCCCATAATGATTTTATTTCAAGCATCTTCCAACGATGTAGACATCCTGGAAATAAAGAAAAATATGCAAATTTTAAAATTTATTAATTTAAATTAAGTTTTTTATCGCATTTTATCACCTTGCAACTTTGATGACCGCGTTTATAACGACTGTAAGTTTCGTTTATAAATAGAATACGTGTTATTTAACAATAAAAAGTTCACGTTACTAGTACGGTATAAGTTAAACGAACAAAATATATAATAAAACTAAACGACGCTAAGAAACTCTATTAACATGTTCAATATTCACAGAGCAGTGTTAATGTCTGAAGGGTAAACAAAATACGAATACCGTCAGTTAAATTTAGATCGCTTGATCTCCGAGTCCCATCTTAAAGGCTCGGAATTTCATCGAACGTAAATTCAACACTACTTTCACTGGATCAATAGTGACTTAGCGTCAAGGTTTTACTTTAATAAATAAATCAGACCGTGCGATAAATTTATAATTTGTTTATAACGAACTATTGCGAACTGTTCATTTCAGCAGTCTAAATAAATCTTTAACAATTTAACTAAGCTAATGCATATTCATATAATAAATTATGACGAATTTCCTCGCATAAAATTAAACTCTACACATTCAATAAAATAAAGAAACCAGCCAAGTTACTCCAAAAAGCCAGACCTACTTTCCATAAATCCATACTAAAAGCATAATTAAGCAAACGAAGTCGGAAGAGCCACTGACCAGCATCCCAAAGTTTCTTCATCCAACCCAAACTTCCTCTCCATTAGCACTCGCTAAATATCAAAAAGCTCGAGAGCGCGCGCACGAGTCACATCCGCTCTTAGACGTCCGCACTTGAACTCTCCGACAAAAAAGATCCGGAAAATAATTAGAGCCAACGACCTGATAATGAGAACTAAGGAGAGACTCGCGCGCGAAACGTCGCTGGAATGCACCTTGCGGCCCGTTTGACGAGTCCTTCTCTACTTGGAGCGCGCGCACGCGTAGAGTAGAGAGGCAGCAGCAGCAGCAGCGCCGCACGGTAGCGCTGTACATAAGAGAGCCAGAGATAGAAGTCGCGGCGATCGCCGATAAAACGTCCGATAACGAGATACCGCTAGGCACGCGTGAGCTCGTCCTTCGCTGGGCTCTACACCTCTGCCCAGTGGTATGTGGACGGACGTTTCGAGGCGGCCTTGGCGGGAGAGGCTCCATTTCTTCCAGAGATTCTCGCTCAATGCGCCGTTGGCTCTCTTTCTCTCTCTCTCGCGCCTGGTTTTAATGCTGGAAATTAGAATTTCAGATTTTAGGTTTATCAGTGAGTTACTCTGGAAATCTCGGCGTGTCTGGAAACTTTGGGGTGACTGCGTGGAAGGTGACGAGTTTTTTACTTGGATGTACCGTATGCAGTTGAATTTATTGCGAGTCGTTGACGATAAATTATATAATATTCTTTTTAACGTTCACTCTAAATTAAAATATACGGAATGAATCTTTTCGATTTTATTGCTCTATGCGCATGTATTTGGAATGTATCTGCTTTTTGTCCGTATATTATGATAATCAGTTGAAAGATTAATGAATAATTGGTTGTGACTTGAGAGCTGCTACTGCTTTTACTTTGGAATGTAAGAGTACTGCTGCTGCTCCTCGCGCACTGACAACTGGATTATGTTGAATACATCACGGATGATAAGCATATTTAGAAATAGGAATGTCTACAGATGGAATAAGATATTCATTCCATTACGATCGAAAAATTGTTAAATCTCATTTGAAAAGTGACTAGATTTAGCTTTTGTTATTTTAAAAAGTCTCGTCTATTTCGTTATAATTTTATTACGTTTCAAAATTAACTCTGCAATAATTAATTTATTCTAAAAATAGAACAGATACAGAAAAATCTCTGTAGTTTTATATTTAAATAAATTGCTAAGATCTTTAATTGAAAGCCCGATATATCTCCTAGACATTAAACGAAGCAAGAAAATTATTGAAAACCAATAAAAATCCAACGAGCAAACCAATTAATTGGAATTAAAGCCCAGCCTTCCAGCAAGCAGAAAAATATTTATTTTAACCGCTATTATAACGATTTTAACCGTCAGCATTATTTTTTCTTAAATTCTTAATCGCGCTCAACGATCGGAAAACACACACAGACACACACACACAGTTATTTGTCGAATAATCTTTGGCAGCGCAGAAAGCCTAGTTTATTTATTCCGGCGTGCATAAGCTCGCTTTATTCTAAATAAAGCTCAGAGAGGCCATCTCTCGAAATTATTCCTCGTCCTGCTAGGTGGATTCGCGTGGGCTCGCATAAAAATTCCATCCTCGAAATGCAGCGGCGGCGCGCCTTAGCCTCCTTTTTTTCCTTCCATTCTCGCTTCTTCTCTAAATCCACGTACTCATGCGCGCGCACACTCGAGAAAAAAAGGGGCCCGGCTGGAAAAGCAAAGCCCAAGCAAGGAAGAAAGCATTAAAGGATCTCTCTCTTTCTGCTCTGTGGCTTGTTTGTGATGGGTTTTAAGAAAATTACGCTCAACCCTAAAATCGTAGATCTTCCTGCGGGAAAACCAGTTTTCGAGCGAGAGAGAGTGAAGAAATGTGCGCAGGAGAGCGAGAGAGAGATAGTGCGAGGATGAGAGAGGGAGAGAGAGAGTTCTTATGTCAAGCGGACCGGCAAGATCAGCGATTCTTTTTCTTCCTTTCTTCTTCTTCTTCTTCGTCTTCTTCTCTCCTTCGTCTTCGTCTTTCGCTGGTGCGCGCGCGCGCGAGCTCCTTTTTTCAGAAAGAACGAGAGAAAGAGCGAGCTCTCGCGGCTACTACGGCCAGCAACTCTAGGAGAGATAACTAGTCGCTGGCGTTGCAGCGATACGACATTCCAGAGACGGAGCGCCTATCGGCCTCCTCCAGCTCTTTCTTTCTTCTTGCTCTTTTTCTAACCTCTTTCTCTCCCTCTCTGTCCTCCGCGAGTCTCGCTCTTACTCTAATTTTGCTTTCTCTCTCTCTCTCTCTCTCTCCTGCGCGCTTTATGGACGCATTATTTATTTTTTTTTCTTTCTATATCGATCGAGAATTACCCCCTCGTAGCGCTGTAACGGTCCAGTATACTTTCAAGCGAACTGTTAACTTACCGCTTCGCGCCGACTATTTCATGTTGAATTTTCGAGGAACGTGCTGTACTTGATTTCTACGAAGGGTTCCTCACTCTACGTTTCTATCTTCTTACCGGTACATTATATCGTTTCAATAGAACTGCAGAATTTCTTTTGAATAGCGATTTTCGATAATTGCCTGCTTACGGAAAATCAGTACGAGATTTACCGGTAATTTTAAATAAGCCACATTATCGTTTGAAAAAACAAAATTATTTGTAAATTTAATAGACGCTGTGTTGGAAAATCCTTCAGAGTAATACTTTTCTAGAAATATATATCAGGCTCCTTTCACAGCTCGCTGAGACTAAACTTTCCGAGCTTCAAAATCCACGTTAAAATATCAGCTTTCAACAGCTCTTTCCCAACGTTAGCCAACTCCGAGGCGGTTTACCTGCAAAAGCATGTATTTCGCGAATTCCGAGCTCCGCAGCTACACACCACGCAACTATTTTACGTCCGAGCAATTCAAAATGCAAATGCAGTTTCTCGACTGGCAGCCACAGCCACAGCAGCAGCAGCAGCAGCTAGGCTTGGGCAAACTCTGTATATATCTCCTCCGCATCTGAAAGGAAGTGCCTTTTTTCGCAACGCTCTCTCCATTAGCGGCGGCAATTACGCACCGATAGACATCTAATTTTTCATCAATCGAACATTAAAAGCCACATAGCGAGCTATCAATAACCGCGTCGCCGCGTTTATATTCAGCCACTGGAGGCGCGCACATCCAACCTTATCTCTCTCCTCTCTTCCTCTCGCCCGTCCGTTCTTATCTAGCCTCTGCCCTAATCTCTCACTCGGTGTCGCCGAACTGGTTTGCCCTCCCTTGATATACGCCGCACGCGCGGCAATAATAATTTCTCCCGAGGAGCCCGCTCTCTCTCTCTCTCTCTCTCGATATATATCGACCGCTGCCAGAGAGCCTCTCTCGCGTTAGAGACTGGTAGCGCTCCCAGCTACCTCTTTTTATTTCGGGATACGTCGTTCAGATTAGTTAAGGACATAACTTTCAGTGTTCCCGTGCTCCGAGCCCGTAAACCATACGATAATATATATGTCCTCCGCTCCTATTTTTTTCTTCCCGCGACTGCGCTGCCGCATTGCGATTGAAAAAGAGATCGATACTCTCTCGTACAATCGATGCGCGCACTTATGTGTACACGATGACGCGAGCTTCAATGGAACGCGCGCTCTCAGGAGAGAAGGGGCATTGGATCGTTTATTCGAGTAAAGCGCTCCTATTAGAAGGGAGCGCTGCGTTTTGTTCTCCTTGTTCGAGCTGCAGCGCTATATGCATCGGCGCGCTCTCGCTCCTTCATTGAACGATCCGCGAAGCAAAAAGAGATCGGAAAGTAATTAACTCGGGCTGGATTCTTAGCCTGGATTTTTTGCAAGCTCTCGCGCGCGGCTCTTTTCTCCTTTTTCGAATATCGCGCGCGAGGCATTTTTCTTTTTCGCTACGAGATAAATCGAGCGCAAGTTTAATGGCTTAGGCTTAGTTGGCTATGTAGGCTTTTCGATTACAGAAATTAAGCGTTTATTTGAGATACCGGCTGCTCGGGAGCTTTGATTACTTTTAATTAAACATTCGCCGGGCGTGGATCGTTGCCCTCGATTTTTCGCGCGACGGGTCTGAATTTGCGATATTTTTATGCTTTGTTTATATTGTAATAACAGGAGTTTGGTCGCCGGGGTTGCTTTTTTTTCAGGTGGAATTACAAAGCGCGGCGTAAATATATAATGGAGTTGGGACCGTTGATTTTAATAGCCTTGAACGAGAGAAACTTTTTGTGTTAATAAGCAAAAGTCTTTTAATTAGGCGAAAATTACGACATTGAGGAGCCGAGCCTTGAAACCAGTATTAACTGATGTAAAAATCCATAATAAAGTTGCACTGGTAGAATTTTTACAAATATTTGTATTCAGAATGCTTGTTTACACATTTTGCAATTCAGATCAAGTTCCGTCAGTTTATAGGAATGAACAGTTGTTTTATCGATATCATAAATTAGAAAGTTTATCACTCAAAAGAAAAAAGATGATAAAGATCGCACTACTTTTCATTTAACAAATCTGATATCATACGCTTTTCAACAGCCAACTATACATTCTACCACACAAAACCCAAACATGATCATCTCCTCGAAAAATCGTCACTCGCAATCCAGCCAAGTGTTTGCTTTCTTCCATCCCCCGAGAAAGTCCAAACTCCCATTCTCCTCGAAAAATCATCCCATTATAATCGTCCCTATATCCTCGCAGCATCGCATCTACCTGCTTGCCATAATAGCCCTGCGCCGAAAAAAGATCAAAGCCGGCCTCCACGCCCACTCTCCTTTTCTCTCCTCCGTTACACACAGATTTTCCCACTCGGCGCCTCTCGAAATCGCCCGGCACTTGATCGCCTCCCTCCTGCAGTAATAAAAAAAGGAGCATCGGGAAGAAAAAGAAATATAAAGGAGGTGGAGCGCGCGCGCGCGCGCGGCGGCGGCGGCGGCGGCGGCATGAGCGTGGAATTATAAAGATCGGCCCTCGCGCTGTATCCATAATGTATGTCTGAGCGCTCGGAGCCCTTGTATCCTCCGATATATATCGGGTGATCTAGCGCGCTAATTCGCTATTATCGAGCGTGTCGAGAGAACGAGGATCGCGAGGGCCCCTCCGGGAGCCGGAAGCCCTTAAGGCCGGCCTTAATTGCCCGGGAGAGAAAGATGCGCCCCGATGATCGTCGCCCAGGGCCAGCCTTGTAAAACTAAGACAGAGCAAAAAGGCATCAATTGCCCACGAAACAGAAGCTGTAAAATATGAAAATGAATTCTCCAGGCAGGTAGGTAGAAGAGGGCTGGCCACCCGTTTTTGGCGCTGCTGCTGCTGCTGCTTTATGCGCGAGAGGAGCCCGAGAAATTGCTGCCCTCGTGACTCATCCGGCAAATTGGCCCTGTCGATGTTTAGATTAGAGATGGCTTTTTGTCGGGCCTTTTTTTGACGGCGAGCGTTTTGACTTTGGTTTTGCTGCTTTTGGAATCGGGAGGGAGCTGGTTTTGACAAAAATAGGGAGCGATTTTTGGGAGAGATAACGACGCCGTTTTGTTCGGCTACTTGGCACCACATAAAATATTTATAACACAGATTGAGTTTTATTTTTATGTTGGCTGGAGACCGGTCAAGATTATTTAGTTATTGGAATATTTATTCTGAAAATCAGTATGTACTTACATTTTATGATAGACTTTTTTTATTGAAAGTGGATACATTTAATTTTAACGCACTAAACGGTAAGAAAAAAATAGTATGAATTACTTTTTTTTTTAACCAATAGAAGAATATTTTAAAAGTCAAACGGTTATTTTTTGCGACTTATGAATATCATAAAATACTTTGCTTATCGACTTTAAACAAAAATTTCGCCGATAAAGGAGGAAAAATATTGAAACAGCTGTTATATACGTTCTATTACAATATCGTATTGCCATATCAAGAACATTAAATTCATGTTAATTTAGTGTTGGAATGGGGTAAACAGCCAAGCAAATTTAGTTATATTTCTAATCACTTTTATTTTTATACCAATACGCAGATCCACACACTTTAGTTGGTAGAAATTTATACAATTTTTGTTTGACATATTACGCATATACGCAAGATCAAATAAAGTAATTATCTTGCAAGGAAATCTTTATGTTGAGGAATGCGATCTGATTAACATTACTCGAAAACACGAATCGCAATACAAACCGGCTTACCAAACATAGAATACGTGGCGCAAAAAACAAATTAATCAATTTCCAAAACAGCGCCGCTAAAGCATGTAAACACAAGCGAGCCATCCGAAAAATTCCAAGAGCTAAAAAAATCAGTTCTCGAAAAGTGAAAAAAAGCTCTCATCACCTCGCCGACACCTACTGAAATACAGCCTCCACGAAAGTCAATTTCAGGCGGGCTCTCTCTCTCGGCCCATAATTCACGAAGGACAGCCTGCCGAGCCGAGCAGTGACAGCTAACTCATCGGGTCAAAACTCCTCCGCACTGCTCGGACCCACCCTTTTTCCCCTTGGGCCCCTCTCTCTCTGTGCGATCCTCCGCAAAAGAGGATCGCTGGCGCGAAAAAAAAGGCCGGCGCGAAAACCCGAAAAACCCGTTTTACACACAATGATCGCGCATTCGGATCCTCGAATTTCGGGCTTTGTTCGATCGTAATCGTTCGGTAACGCGGGCGCGCGCGCGCGCGCGCATTCCAGGCTCGATTCCCTCCTACGGGCGCCTTTTACCACACGTGTGCGCGCCGAGGGGCCCACAAGCGTCGAGAAAAGAGAAAGGGAGAGAATGAGTCCCGAGAGCGAACGAGAAAGGCAAGCGCGAGCGCGGGCACATGCATATAATACACACGCACGCACGGTGGGGTCCCGCCGAGAGACGAGAGGGGAGTGAATTTCGTTTGTTTGCGAATCGTTAACAGCATTCCTAAGGGCTTGGCACTTCCTGCGCGCTTGTGCTCTCTCGAGCTCCAGCGTCCTCCAAGCAGCCTTGCGGCTTAATCCCCGTGACGAACACCCGCGAGAGCTCCTTGGGACACGCTCCTTTTTTTCTCCCCTTTTTTTTATCGTTTTGCTCGATTTCGATACCCTGCCGCTGCTCTCTCTCTCTCTCTGCTCCTGCTGGATATTTATACCTGTATTGTGGTTTCTGTGGCGCGCGCGCTGCTTTTCAGGTGAATCGTAAAATGGGGAGCAGCTCGAGGAACACGCGGGGCGCCGTTATGTTATGGCATATGGCTCTGGAGCGAGATCCTTATTAAGGTGACTCTCGTTGAGAGTGCTTTGATGTTGTGGTGTTCGAAGGAATCGATTTTTTTTTCTTGGTGGTGGGGAGTTTCCGAGGCTGAGTAAGTTTTCAAATTATTTTGAAGGAATTTACCGTCGGCAGGCTTGATTCTTGGTAGAGAGTTTTTAGTAGGTATACTGTGGATTGTTTGATTATTTAGTTTACGGAATGCAGTACGTAAATAATTAGCTGATCAATGATTTTGCTAATTTATGTACTTAAGCATTTTTAATTCTTTAAAAGAAATCATACATTTGTATATTTATACAAGTTGCTTACAAGCTTATTTATCATTTGTTTAATTCAAGTTCTAATTAAGATTAATATAGTCTCACAATTTATTCAAATAATTTATCATAAACACTGAATTTGACAGAAAAAATGAAAAACTGTCAACATCGGCAAGCTTTTCGACATTACTGCTATTCACAATATTCAAATTAAAATAGAGATTATTTTTTGTAATCTTAAATTGTGTAATTTTATTTCTTCCATAATCTCATAAATTCAGAACTCGTCTACTGTAAATATATCCCGCTATTAAAAATAATATACTACTCTTCTAGTGTTAATCCTCTACATTTATCAAGAAAATGTATCCTCTCCTGACAACGAAACAGTGTTTCATAACATTGTTTAGAATGCCTTTTGATTACGGAGCTCCTATTTAATTTGTTCAAAGTACCTACAGTTACAATTTTTCCACTCCCCTAACTCTTTTGTACAATTACCAGCCCTTACGAAAAGCATTACAAGCTATGATTTAGTTTCTAGCTTTATTATATACACTTTACGGTGTTACCGAGCTTTCAGCCGCATTTACGTAACTAACAATTTAATCCTGCAACGTTTTTTTCCACGAGCTAAATAATAACGAGGTGCGCAATGCTCAAAACCACTCGACAATTTGTTTGAATCTCGCCCAACTCCGCTCACAGCTACCTACATTATTTTCTCTCCGTTCTCATTATACTTTGCAATCCCCCAAAAAATTAGCAAACGCGCCTGCCCTTGAAACTCGTGTCTAACTCCCACGCGAAAAAGCCCCTTTGTTTTCGCACTCCCGGCTTAAATTTCCATTTTTTCCAATCCCACTCCTATACTCCCCTCTCAAAAAAATACGTCGAATCATCGGATCGTTAGCCCGCTGTCTCTTCGCAAACACAAGCCTCGACTTTCGAGCCAAGCATTTCCGAGCGTCACGTATCATGAATGGCCAGGCCGGCTCGTGTGTGCTTAGCCATAGTCGGTTAGCATCCATTTCGAGGCTCGTCATCGACGCTATAAATTTTTTCGCGCGCATTGTCATTCGCGCGCGTTCCCGAGTGAGAGATCGCTCCTTATTTTTTTTTTATTTTTCGAAACGCGACTTTACGAGGGATTATCCGGGCGGATAAGGCGATTGTTAAAACTCGGCGCGTTACATCAATCTTGGCTGCCCTCTCCTTTTTCGTCTGTCTCTCAATTCGCCGGGCTGTATAACAGCTTTGCGCGCGTTCGTGAATGTTTTTTCGAGAGGGGCCGAGATTGACCGTTAAAGTTCAGCGGGCATTCGTTACTCTTGTCTAAGCGGACATTTATATTCAGCAAGCAATTGTTGTTGAGAGAGTAAAGGAGCTCCCGGGGATAGTTCTGTGATTATCCGACGCGGGAGGAGGTAAGAAGAATTCATTGCTTCCGTTTTTTTTTTATGGCTGTTTAGGATGGTAAATGTGTAAAAGTCTGATGGGTACTTGCTTATTCTGAGAGCATTAAAGTATTGATTGAAACGTTAAAGTTTGATTCGCTTATCTTATAAATATCTGGGGGCATCGTTCTGTTTTTTTCCTTACTATCTTTATGTTTTTTGGGCAAACAGCTGAAAATTTAATTAGATGGAGTCGTAGATATCACTTCCTTTTAAAGGGGACTAAGACGTCCTGCCCGGATTTTAGATTTTAAATTTGAATATGCCATATCTGTCGGATACATCTACATCGATTTACGGCTTTTTTCTCGTGTTATGCGCGAGCTTTATGGGTTAATTCTTATTCTTAAGATTAAAATCTGCAAAATTTATTTCGCGTCAATAAATTTTGGCGCTGGTCTTTCGTGCTTAAAATTCCTTTTACTCTCTATAGGATCAGATGAGAATAGGATGTATAATGCAACATTTGCATACAATTAAATTTCTTTTATTGCCAATAAAGTGGATTTTTATTTACATTCTAAGTTTTGGAGTTGGCAAATACTGTGAGTGTTTTTTAATTATCTAAATCTCTTTGAATCTCATACATTAGGATTAAAATAATAATCTTTCTTAAAACCTTTATTTTTTTTCTTAAACACACATTTCCGGCCATAAATTATACTAACTGTCTCCAGCATTCATATAAATATAGTTTTTAAGTGTAAAGATTGTAAAATATCATAAAGATTTTATAATATTCTATTTAGATTTAAGTAATAGGATTTGAAAATAAATAAGTATAAAGATCACCGCTATATATCTTATTGAAATATGACTTATATAATAACTGATATTATCAATAAAATCTATTTTTTCATAAAAACTTTATAGAATTTCAAAACATAATTAAAATACAATATTCTATATTTTTTTTTGCAACTTCTAATTTTATATATACGTTATAAAAATATTATTAAAGTGTACAAAACGATTTTAATAGAAAGTATAAAAAAGATATCTTATAGTAATTAGTATAATTTACAATAACTATTAACTTATTTATTCAATTTTTAATTCAAAAAAATTAAGGACAAGTATTATACGTTTTGAAAATATAAACTTAAAGAAGGGGTTCCTGTAATGGATGATGACTATTTAGCTTCGATACCGTCTTGAATCAACCTAGTTAACTAAATTCTAAAACGACGCCTTCAATACTGTAAATACACATCACTATATTATTACAGCCATTAAAACCGGAATTTTAGTTAAGCTTGTTTACAGAAAAAACATCCATACCAGCAACTCGATACAAACACCACTCACCCAAACCCACGCGCGATCCCCACATATCATTCCAGGAGCGACTCTAGCACAAGGGGCAAATTAAAAAGCGTCGACGGCACGTTCAAAATCAATGAAATCATTCAAACTTCCACGAGGCATCGCGCTGAAAAACCGTGAACGATCGCAGAGAGGCAGCCAACCGTCGACATTCCTCATCGCGAGCGAATTCGAGAGGCGTAAATCTTCGGCCCCGACAACAATGACATCATTCTGTACAGAAGCGCGGCGAACCTTTTTCCCCCTTCCTTGGGCCGGCAACCGTCGGCGGTCCAATTTTTTTCTCTCTCGCGTGTATACACACTTGCTACCGCGCGTCGGGATGGAGTGACGCGGTTAAGGCTCGCTCTGACTTGGTTAAAGTGTCGTGGATCGAGGGAGCTCGATGTGTGGATGTGTAAGCCCTTGTGCGTTGACTGCGATGAAGCACGATGTGTGAGGGTTTGATGTTTGTTGAGAGTTTGTGCAGAATTGATAGATAATTTGATAGTATTATTAAGAAAAGTAAATTTTTAATTTAATAATTTATAAATAGATTTTGTTGTAAGATTTTATCATATATAACATTTTTTTTTTATAAACTTTTCTAAATCTCTTTTGTAATAGTGTACTAGTAGTAGTAGTGACATGCTTTTAACGTTATTTTTGTAAAATCTGTATAAAAGTATAAAACTGTATAAAAAGATTTAAAG
>UELX01003603.1:0-22402 GCA_900480035.1 Eupelmus urozonus
TTACACTATAATTTTTGGGTTCCCGTATAATATTCTGTGTGGATTTCTATCCTCACCCTTTCACTTCGCCTTAAAGAAGCATTCAAAACCCTATTCCTTCCTCTCTCACATACTGTAAATACTCTCTCACGTATTACAACAAAGGCCGCCATGCACCTGTAAAAGCTCTCAATTTTCGCTCATCACTATACCTTCCGCTTATCGGACAAGAGGGAAAGTGATAAAGAGAAAAGAGCGGTAAATTGCGGTACGGGCTCTATCAGGCTTTTATCCAATGATCGCCTGTATACATGTGAGCCTCGATCGCTACGCCACACCCACGTGTTCGCTCACTACGTCGTAATCGACGTTACGTGCCCCGGTCATCTCACGATGTTTCATGTATACCTACAACAAGCTACATGTATGAGTATCTCAGGAAGAAACAGCTCGCGTTCGGTTTGCATTTCCTTAACCTCGTTTCTAAGAGATGCAGTGGGCAGTTCGTTTTTTTGTCCTTTTCTCTTTATCTTCCGGCAGCGGAAACTAGTTTTCTTCGAGACTGTACAAATAATAACATATTTTCGGATCGACTTTCTAGGTGGGATGTTAGCATGTGTGTGGGAATGTGAGCTTTTCCGGAAACTTTCTATAGCAATTTTCGCGACATTTGAATTTCAAATTCGTCGATTTTTCTTAATTGTTTGCTTGTTTTACCTGCGGATGCATCTAGATCGTCGAGTTAAGCACTGATTGTGCATGAAACTTGTTGCTATTTGCTAGAGTTTGTGCCCTTAAATGCTTTAAAAGTTTCGCCGTTACCTGTTCAAACCATAATATGTTAAAAAATCATTTGAAATTTCTATTATTTATAAGAAGCGGTAAGTCGGGCCAAATAACACTTGAGGATATGTGGTCAGCGTTTTTACGAACTATGTGTTACTAAAATGATACACTTAGCATAATGTGTTCGATTATTGCTTGAGGAATAAATTTTCTTCCGCCGCTTATGATTCACACGCTTTCTTTTCCCGCGATTATAAAATATTATTATTTCAAAATTACAAATGAAGTTGCAGTTTTAGGTTTGAAATCTTTTATTTTGAGCTGATAATGCGAAAAGTATAGTAGCTATACTATACATAGGGTTTATTCAAGATTCAGCTTATCAAATTCTTTATTTTTATAACAGTAGAATGATTGTTCTGTTGAAAATTATAATATACGTCTTACATAAGCATAAAACGTTATAGTACAAATATTAATAATTTTAAGTTCGTTTAATTAAAGTATCCCATAATGTGTAATAAACAAAAAGAATCCAGCTCAAAAAGAAAAATATCGCTGCAAAAATCACAGCTGCTGATATCCCAACCTCATCAACCTATCTCCCGGAACCGTAATTCCCATCTCCCTCAAAAATCAGCAGAGAAATCCATACCGATTTCCAACCGCGATCCCATAATCGGCCCGCGCAGCCATCTCCCAGATCGCCTGGGTCAATCTTCGCCTCGGCAAAATCTCGCTCGCGGGCGCTCGTCCGGCTTAACTCGTGCATATACCCGTCTCCGTACGCGTACCCACATAATGTACCGCGATCAAACGCACGCGCGTCTCTTTCTCAGTCTCGCTTGGCGGCATTTTCCCACACACGTGCTGCTCTCGCGTGTACGGCTCGCTCCCCCACTTTTGCCGCTTGCGCTCGCTTCTTGAACGGGTTGCCAG
The DNA here is from genome assembly GCA_900480035.1 of Eupelmus urozonus. Lineage (NCBI taxonomy): Eukaryota > Metazoa > Arthropoda > Insecta > Hymenoptera > Eupelmidae > Eupelmus > Eupelmus urozonus. The sequence continues at coordinate 1,705 of UELX01003603.1, forward strand.
TTTGTGCGTGTGTGTATGTGTCTTGTCCGATGACGATTTCTTCTTGGGTTCTTTATGGGGGAGGCACCTTCGCGGTTCGGTTCGTTTAGTGGATACCTGTATTTTGCTTTCGGAGGGATAACGGGAGTCTTAAGTGCGTTGATATGAAAGGAAGATGCGGTGCGTTTGGGTTATTGGAGGGATTCAATGGTTTTTAGTCACTCTCTGGTGAATGTTATTTTTATCGGAGTGAAAGTAAACGATTAATTTTCGATTTTCGTTTATTGTTCTATTAGAATTTTAGAGTTTAGTAATCTTGCATCGGAATTGGCTGTTATAATTACAGTGTTTGTAACAGGCTAGCTTATCTATTTGACAAGAATAATTTCAAGGCATGCAATTTCTTAATGAGTCATTTTAGTGAATCACTGCAAACTATGTTACAAAGTAATTACTCTGGCGTAAAGATACAAAGTAAGAGTGGAGATTGTCCCATACCCTTCTTTTAATTGCATGACTTCAAAAAATGTGCGGAAGATTGCATGCTATCTTTAAAACTAATTGCTTGGATAAAAAACAATTTATGTTTTAGATTCTTTAATTTTGGTTATTTTACTATTGTTTCACTAAAAAAGATTTGATCGACAAAACAAAAATAAATTAAAAATAAAATTATAATTTCTTATGTGCTACATAATACAATACAATGATTCTATACCGTAACGTTCACCGCCCGTATTTGAAAATTAATCAAAAGTTTAAAAAACGTAACCCATCAGCGCGACCATCCCAAGCCCGCGTCTTGACTTCCATAACCTTCCATCCTGCTAACCCTCTCTTTTTCCGTCCCTCCCGTTCCGCTTCCTTCCTCTGCACCGCAGCGCTGCGCTTACTATACTCAAACACAAGCTGCTATAATATTTTTCCCGGAGCTTCCTCCCTAGTTATGACTGATTCATTTCCAAGCGTTTTGCGTACGTGCCGCCGCTGCGTGCGTGAGTCCCGATCTTTTTCTACTATGTATCATGTAAGTGGGCGGAAATCAGCCGAGACACTTTGACCTCGACTGCATAAGGGTCGGTCTGTGATTTTCGAGATCGTTTTCTGCGATTTACGCGGCTGATGCACTGTATTTTTCTCCTTTTCTTCTGTACGGTGTATACAAAAGCGGCCTTTTCAGGCCTTTTGTGAGCGAGAGTGGAGGATGCGTTTAATGTGTCTAGGAAACGTTTTTATTTCTTTTTTTTTTATTTACGTGCCTTTTTTTAGAGTAGGATTTTTAGTTTTCTCGAAATTACTTACTGTATGAAATATGGTTAAATCTCAGAATCATTAAATAATTTTTTTTTCATTTTCAAGCAATAATTATAAGATAATATTAATAATTGATTTGAAAAATTTTATATTCATGAGGCAATATATATAGATTCGCATAGTACAAATTCAATATACTTTCACTACATTCGCGTCGTAAAAACACGCTCGCTAATCACAAAAGCGAGGAAGCGCTCGCGGTCACGAATCATCGCTTCTTTTCTCACTTTCGTTCTCTTTATGCGCAAACCCGGCTGCGGTCTCAGTCGGCCGATTTGGCCCGCGCTCACGAAACTTCCGGTTCCTTCCTATACCTCGCGCTTCACTTTGGCAGAGCGTATGCGCAGCTTACTTCGCTTCCTCACCTGGCGATGAGTCAGAGAAACTCGTCGTTTTCTTAAAGACTCCGCCGGCGCGCACCTGCCGCTGTTCTCCAAAGGGCCGAGTACGGAAGTCCCCGTGTATATGTATAGTTATACATGTGGGTTGGACGGCCGAGTGTGTAGTCATAGAGGAACCTGTCGCAGAGGTGCTTTTTGTTGTAGCGCTGGCGGCATTTGAATTTTCGATCAGTGGGACGAAGCTGCTGGATGCATAATGTAATACGTGTATTGTTAGTTGTAGAGATAGGTGTTTCAGAAGTGATGACGTTTTATAAAAGGTTTAAAGTTTTGTACTCAAGCATTATCATAAAATTTTGAAAAATCAAAAATTTTTTTTCCACTATAACGATAAATCTCTCGTACTTATTCCTAATTGTATGAGAACCATAACTAGCATCGTTTCTCGAGAGGATCATAAAACCGCCAAGGGTTAGGCTGACCTTGACACGGCGAAACGAAGCTTGAAATCCAGTAATAATAAAGTGGCAATCCTCCACACACATATATCCAGCCCGCAGTCCCACACAATTTATAAAAAAGCCGTAATAAAGCACTCTGACCAATTAACCTCCACTCCCCCATGCTACATCCACGTACATCCTCGGTACAACGTACCTTTTCCACCATATATAAAAGCGAAATCATCTTGAAGCGGTTCTCGCGCGCCGGGCCCGCGAGGGAGCGAGCCATTGTGTCCAAAACGAGCCCCGGATTCATGGGCCAGCGACTCGCGCCGAGGCTTACATACACCTTTGACTTGCACGCGTAATACGGCACTCCCGATTCGTCGCTGTCACGCGTAAATTACGCGCCCCCGCGTAAGTCTGGCCGCGCGACGAACGCGGGATTTTACGGGCTTTTCGAGGGCACGCAGAGACGGATGGAGAAGAGGTAGTTGCTTTGAGTGTTGGTGATTCATTGGTGCTGGCTTTTTGACTGGGGCCAAGGTTCATTGAGACAGACGATTGCTGGCTTGGCTGGTGATTGTTGGGGATGCGAGAGTACTTTTGTCTGTTTACGGCGAGTTTGGGTACGTCGCTTAAAGGTGAGATGTTTGGTTTTATGTGCTGGAGGCTTTTATGAACTGCTTGGATTCCGAGGTACTTTTTAAAAGTGTAGATCGTACAGATTTCTTTGTTACATTGCTGTGTAATTATCTGTTGAATTTTTGAAATAATTTTTATTCATTTCTTAATTAATTTAAATTAGATGATATTTCCTTATCAAAAATAACCGTCAAGCAAATTAAACGTTTAAACCTGCACCCTGCACTAAACAAAATCATAAACAAGCAATATCCTCGCACCCATTCAAATTCCAAACGCCAAATCCCTCATCTCAAATTCCCCAGGCGTCTCTCTCCATCACATCAGCAAACGCCCTCATTACCCTCATTTTTTGTCCCCCCGTACACGCAACAAGCCCAGCGCGCACCGCAGGACAGCCGCCGCTTTTTCTGGTCCAATAAATCCCGGGCACGCGCGGCCGCGCGTGCGGCTCGTTTCGTCATCTCGGTTTTCATACCTGTATACCTACGTCCTCCGAGGAGGGCAACCCCGGCTTCCCTAGCTGCTCATCTGCACGTCATGTGCAAGCGACAGAGAAGCAGCAGCCGCAGCAGCAGCTGCGAGCGCGCGCGAGTCTGGCACGTGCCGCTCGCATATTTCTACGTCAGCCAGAAAAGGTCGGTAATAGGTTTTTTTTTTTTTCTGTAAGGTAGAGAGATCGGGTCAGGTGTGAATCAGTAATGTTGCTGCAGCTGGACGACGAGCTGCCCCCGAGAGCAGTTGATTTCGAGTTTGCCTTGGTAATGGGGGTGAGCTGCAGGTTTTTTCGTTGGGTTGCGATTTGCGGTGAACCGGTTTGTGGATCGGTACGGGTAAACATTTTTTTTTTTAATTCGGCTGTTCAGGGTTATTTTGGAGGCGTGTTTTTATTCGCAATGTAATAGATACAATGGTATTGATGAATTTTAGATTTTATTAAAGCAGTGTTTAAATTTGAGATGAAATGACTTAATTAATTCAATGAAAGTATAAGTATCTTGTTTCTCCGTCAAAATCACAGTGGCACGTAATCCTAAATTATATAAGTGTTACATTGATAAACATCATTATCCCGTATAAATATCAAAGTTTGCATTTTAATAAGCTCATAATTAACGCCAACGTATCCTCCATAAAAAAAAGTCAAAAAAAAATTCACGCGCTCACAATACAAAATTAACATCTCAAGCATCACAACAGCCTCGATCGGCCGTCGAAAATTCAGATGCACGTGGGCAGAGCAGTCAGACAGTCGTAGGCCGGTAGGTAATTGCCGCGGCGGCGAGCCCGCCTGACTCATTGAGAAATAAGTGCGTTTGCGCGCCCATATTTAAACGTACGTCGACATAAGCCGGCTCTCCGAAACTACTACTTCTACTACCGTGGATGCTTGTGGGCACCCACGCGACACTTGAAAGCGCCGAGTGAGTTAAGATCGTGGGCGGCTTAAAAAAAGGAGCGTTAGAGAAGGTGCGTAGGAAATGACGTTTCTTTTCTCTTGTTTCCTTGGGACCGTTGGGCTCGAAGTGGAAATTGTGGATAGTGTTTCCGAATGTTGAAATTATGGAAGATACTGAGCTTACTGGTTTCCGTTTTCTATAGGTGGGCATGGCCGGATTTGGGCAAATGATTTTAGGGAGAACGGAAAGTGATATGGGTTTGAAGGATACGGAGATGTTTGGTTTAACAAGAAAGGCGTCTAACTGATTACTTTGAAATTGATAATATTTACTTAAATACATTATTTTTAAAATATTTCGCAATCAATCATAATGAAATTTATCCGAATAAACTCTATAATTCTCTTTATAAAAATGAATCTTTGTAATGCATTATACTTTATTGAATTTTAACGTCAAATGATTCATTATGGATGCAAAACTTTTGGAATATAAATATGATGAATACCAGTTTTCAGCAGGACATTTGTCAATGATCTAAGCTTCTGCTTTATACAGACAAAATATTTTCTTATCGGATTCTAATTGTAATACTTAATGTCATATTACATAATAAGTTTTGAAAGCTCAAATCAGAGTTTTCATACATATGTAGATACTATACAAGATTATTTTGACAAAAATTTGATAAAATGAGCAAAATAAAGTCATTATTTGTGAAGTTAATTTGAAAACTGTTGTTGTATTAATCATTGAACCTTTGATTTATCCACGAATTGATGATAATAGAAAAACTTAGTTATTAATATTTAAAGATTTTTAATAAATTTAATGTTATTATAATGAATGGCAGGATGTTGTTTTTGCGATTGAGTTTTTAACTTATTGCGTGAATGTTTTCACATTTATACATTGTATAAAATCCTTTTGCACGATTATTTTACATGATGGACACACGCGCACGTAAAATAAGAATTTTATAACATTTCAAAAGACTCGTTATAACCATAACAATAAGTTTCACTGAATAATTTACTTGAAGCCATGAAACTGGTATCCTCATCTATAAACAGAAGGAAATAAATATTTTTAATGATTTCTCGAAGACTCAGAGCTCTCTAAGGAGTCGAAGTAACACCGAGAGCGCTGAGAGTACAGTTACATCTTCCACGAAGGCGCCATTAAGAAGAAGGGCTGCAGGCAAGAATATGAAACGATTCCCAAAGAGCAGAGGCCGATAAAACGGCTCGGACGGACCTTAGACTTGACAGTGAGGCATTGCTGTCCTTTTATGGTCGTCTTGCTGTGCGAGCTGCGCGCAATTAGAAAAGGAAAGTCATTCAAGTCGCGTTCGCTAATTATACCGAGCCGGGTCTCTGGGTTGAGCCGGATCAAAGCGAGGAAATAAAAGATGGAGGACGAGAGGATGGCTAAGAAAGGTATAAGAAAGGATGCTTTATTTGTTCGGATTAAAAGGGGCTCTATAATTCGGTAGTTATGAGGATGAAAGACAGGTTTATGAGCTGAGAGAACTTTCGAGCTTTATACAAAAGCCACTTTCGACGAATATTTATTTGCTATTGAGGAGAAGACAATAACAAAGGCGTTGATGTGTATGGAAATTCATGGGATTCCTAGCGGAGAAAGTCCTTAATTTTCTAAACTAATCGATTACAAAAAAAAGAATTTTCCACACATCTCGAGCTGGAAACTTTTTCATTCTCACGTCTCATCAAATACGCGAGTGTCATCAATCCCAAGACCAAGCAACTTTCTTTCATAATCCACCATTAAATTCAGACCACATGCATAAGAACGAACGTACATACGCTCTCGGCCCTGAAATCGGCCGCATGCGCGGCTTAATTCGCCAGGCGCGCTATCGAGCCGGGGCATCGTCAGTTCGTTGGCTCACGGCGCCTCAGGGAGCCTTGGCCCCGCGCGCCGTCGAACCTTGAACTCGGCGAAGACGCCGCTGTGGCGTGGGTGCGCGAGCGGGAACGGCTTTCTCGATCCCCGGTGTCACTGCGGTGGCTACCGTCGTTTCTGTAGAGGTTGCTTTGGGTTTGCGAGGTTCTCGGTTGAAATTTTTTATGGTGCTTTTGTTGGAAGATTTTTTTATTAGGAGAATTCTTGTTTGGTTAAATGTACGTTTTTAATAAGGTTATTTTAGAATTTGGAAGAGGATTGAGTTTTTAATAAATTTCTTCTATAGAGTTTAAGATATTTGAAAAATTGCAAATATAAATTTATGGAAGTATAAAAATATAAAGTAGAACACTCAATTTTTTAGTTCGACTTGTATTCAGCTTGAGTATCGACTGAATTTGAAATATTACCTTTTTTAGATTAAACTTATGTTCTATTCATCGCTTGACTTCAAAGCTTTCTCGAAGTTAAGAATACTCTGTAACTTCTGCTGCATGACGTGAATTTTTGACTCTTTACGATGCGTGTTTCACTAAAATTTTCATACTTACCGACACGTCCAATTACAAAATATTCTTTAAAAAATTGTTATATTAAGTAATTTCGTCCATTGTGAAACGATTTAAAATAAAGAAAAAGATAGTTGAATTATAATTCGAGTTTCACTATCAGCTGTTTTTTCTCTCTACACAAATACTTAAATCAGAACATACACGTAGCGAAGCAAAAAGAGAATTAACTTGATAAATACGATACCCACTTCTCTTATCAATAATCAGGTAACACGTGCCACGTATACGTCACGAACAAACTAGCCATCAGAAATCAGTTGGAAGTAAATTTTTCAAGAAACAATTACAACGATGACTCTTACTTTCCCCCGCTTACGCGCTTATTCCACACACGGCAAGCGTAATTACGTTTAACGCCGCACGTGCGGATGACAAAAATAGAGCGGGGTGCGCTCCCCCCGCTCGAGCTCCTCCAATCCTTCAATTACGTCCGGATCCCCCTAAATTTAGAGCGCGCGATATCGCATAATGACTTCCGGAAGTAACGACGAGCGAGCTGGCCTCGTCGACAGTGCGACGCTTGTTTTCTCTCCCGGGGCAGGTGCAGCGCCGAGGAACAATGTTTGACCATCCCTCTACGCCCTAGTACACGAGGATACACGCACGTCTGGCTTAGTTTATATGGCGCGGAGGTGTTGCGCGGGTAGACGGTGTAAATCGTTGGGAGAGCGCATTAGCATTTTTCAGCTGCAACGTAAGAAGCGTTGTGCAATGCGTTGAGGCTACTGGTGCAACGGATTTTTTGATGGGTTGGGAGCGAGTGTCTTCTAAACTTTTTTATTCTGAATGCAGTGTTTGAGATGGGACGTACCTAGTAAGACAATGCAAGTGTGAGTTTATTGTATTCATCTACTGTATTGCAGAACGATTCGCTATAAATCACCGTAATTTTTTAAAATCACAAGCATAAATCTCATTCTTCAAACAGCCCGGCAATCAAAACAACATAAAATTAACGTTGACACTAAAAATCTAATTGCCCTTCAATTTTTTGCACCAATAAAACATCCTGCGACTACCAAATAAAACGCGCATCATCGTTAAAGAGCCATCAGTTTGCCTAGATCCTCGGCAATAACCGAAACAATAACGTTGACACGTGCGCCTTTGGCATCATCCTAACATTACGCTCCGATGGCTCGGTACCTCCACTTTATACTATCCGTAACAGGTGTTCCCATTTCTCTGAGGAATGAGTCACCCTCGTCTCCCGTACCCTACTGCCTTTTTCCGCGTCCCCGGGCAATTATAAACAGTTAAGCCAGAGGGCTCCGAGCTCCAACCACCGGAGCCTTTCTCCTCGTCAATCCAAACGCGTGATTTCGTTCCACTTACGCGCCTCTCCTATCTCGTTACTCTAACGAACCCGGCGCTCTCGCGACTCTCAACCTGCCGCGGAATTGACTTTTATTATAGTCATTAAGGACTTTGATCGTAATTTTTTATGTCTTTTATTTTAACCGCGCTTTTTGGTTCTGTGGCGATTCGCTTTTTTGTGCCCGCGGAGGACAGTTTGAACGACTTGTAATTCGAGCAATTATTATTATTTCTAAATACTATAGAACTAATGAAAGTTATTTTATTTTATATGTACTTATAGTTATAAGTATATCTTTGGATTACGCAGAAAAACGATTATTTATTACGCAAATTACATTCGTTGTAAAATAGTTGAAATACGTCAGTCTTGACGTCAAATAAAATTTGTAACCCGTAGCTAAACAACCTTGCCTCTAAGAAAGTCCATTGTTAAAGATAGTAGAAGTCTGCTATTGTCTCTATTCAGGGGTAAATTGTAGAGTAGTCTGCAGCGACAAGTTATCTGCCGATAAGACCGGTGTCGTCGACTAAAGTAACTGTCTGTTTTTGTAATACGTTCTCGAGATACTGTTTAATCTCTCTTTTTAGGACTTTTGTGCTCCTGGCATCATTCGACTGAAAGTGCTTGAAGAAAAAAACTATTGTTCCCTAATCAGCTGGCGCCGAGTGCCCTAGGTTAAGAAGAAGAAAAAAATGCTTGCATACTTTTATTATCGCCCAAAATATGTGATAAGAATTTTTATCTTTGAAGAGCGTCTACCATAATTTGTTTTCAAACGAATACCAAAGTATTTTTTTTATTATTATTTAAAAATTGGGGAAAAATTTTAAAAATTAGATTGAACCAAATAAATTGTTTAATGTTCCTAAAGGAAATTATATTATTATTTTGAAAACGGTAACTTAAAGGAGACTTGTATAAGTATACGATAGATCAATCAAGTGCAATTTTCTCGATCCATTCAATACGAAGGTACTAGACTCGACATGACAATAGCAGTCATTATCAAGATTCACAAAAAAAGTCGAACCTACCGATAGAGCGCAAAATAACAAATTGTCCGATAAATTGAAACTTTCGCTTATTTAGCGAGTAATAAGTCTGAAATGACGCTTGCACCGCGAGGAAATCGACATACACAGACACCAGGTGATTTATTACCTGGATCGCTAATAACAATCAGTCCCTCCATCAATCGTGACCCACTGCGGCCGATGGCCTCTCTGGCCGAAGACACCGGATAACCTCGCGTAATAATCTTTCGAAGAATGCGCCATTCAATTGCGCGACGCATCTAAATTAGCGTCCACCTTCGCCGCTTGCTTATGTATAGTCTTGGCTTACGTATACGTATATATATATTCGTGCGAAAGGTTGCAAAGCGCGGATAGGATTTTTACGGCGAGGGAATCCTCGGCTCTCTCTCGCGGCGGTTGATCAAAACGACCGCGCAAGTAAGCGCGGTGTAAGTAGAATTTTTTATCCGCGACACGAATGCATTTGAAATTGATGCGTTGGGTAATTGAATTTACGGATTCGCGCGTCTTGGTGGCTTTCATTTTTACGGGGAGAGATTAATTTTCAATTGTTCTTAACGATTATGCGCTGTGAGTGGTGAGCGTGGTTAATGGATTTTTTTTCCAAGTTTGTTGTCCTTTTTATATGGAATACTGATTAATTTCTGTTTTCAAATATTTTAAGCAATTATTTCTCCCCTTATATTGCGCAGTGCGTGTGTTTTCAATTGTTTTAGGACAAATCACGTTTCAATCTTCATTTGTAAGAAACAATCTTTTAATTATAAATATACCTATAAAAATTTTAAAATTCTGGAAAAAAGAGAAAAATAGCCTTTTTATTGCATAATACAAGATTTTTTCACAAAGCCACTCATAATAAGCAGCAATAATTTTTTTACTTCAAACGTCCACAAATCCTCTCAAAACTCTTAAACGATAAAACGCAAATTAACCTTAACGTCTTCCCGCGATAATTACTTCAGCATTAGGCCCAACTTAACAGCCCAAGTCTTGAGAAAAAGCATCGCTCTGGTGGTCGAAGAGAGGCTCGGCACGAAATGGCCCCTCGCGTCCGTATTCGTTGGCTCTTCGCATCAGTCGTCGAGACAACCGTTAGTTCCGTCAGCTCGCATGCTAAGCAAGAGTAAACACTTTTTACGTATACGTATAAGCATACGAGAGTCCCTGCGAGTCTCTTCGCTTATACGCGTACTGTCCCCCTTCGGCTTCTCGCTTGCGTGCGTGCGCGACGCGATTATCTCGCTACATCTATCCTTCTGTACGGACGCACAAAATCAACGCTCCGTCTCTCGCAAGTATACGTCACGCACGCGTCTATGATGGGCTTTGGGTGTGAGTACGTATGGCTCTTTTTCTCTTTGTGCTCTTTAGAAAAATGAGAATTTTTTTTTCAGTCTGCTGCTTTGGTTCTTTTTACCACTTTTCTGATGGCTTTATGCAAATAATGGATGGCTCGAGCTTGAAGACTTAAAGTAGTGGATTTAATGTGCTGACAGGCTACTGGTTAGCTGATGTTTGTATAGTTTAAAATTTCAAGATTTCTCCTTGTTATGGTGGTAGGAAATAAAATTTTTGTGACAGAAGATTTTGGTAAAACGGCATCAAATAAATGAGGACACAAAATCGATCAGTTCATTTAAAACTCTGTATGTTGGAAAGAATTAAGTAGAAACAGAAAAAAATTGGAGAAATTTCTTTAGAAAAAAGTAAGTTAAAGAAAGGCTTAATTACTTGTTCCAAATGTGTCAGATTATTGAGTTCTATTTCAAGAACTATGGCGAATGGTAAAAAAGTATCAAGAAAGTTTTGTTTTAAAAAATGGCTTTCTATTAGATTTGTTTGTTGATCTCTTTAAGTTCAACTATAATATTTATAATTATATCTGAAGAGACCAACAATAATATTGATTTATTTTTTAAACAAACATTTTTTACCATTTCTTATCACTCTCAAGAACTACGAAAAATGTAAAAAGTTTTATTCTTGTTACTTGAGTTGTCTATTATTCTATCTTTATCTCATGGTTTATTATATTTAATACTACAACCAATTTTATCAATTAGTACACATTTCGAGACACTCCACCTGTCCCATCGTCCAACTTTCTCACTACACTATAACGTCTACATGTCCCTCACAATAGCAATTCCCTTTCTATCTAGCACGCGCGGTTAATGTTACGTGCGAACGCGAATTTTAGCCCATCCGACACGAGGGTTCGAAATTTGCTCATCGGGCCTAATAGCCTCCTACATCTATAGTCCTTCTCACTCTCTACGTGTGCCAGATAGCCGGGCTCGGGCTATTCTGTAAATTTGCTCTATCATTGCAAATAGGCCCAGGCGTTTTTCTTTCGAACGTGCGTCAATTATGTGTGTCTTACGTACGCTCGGCCAACTCTTTTCTTATTTGCCATTAAGCGCGAGCGGTAATGGCTTAGACATTTCGTTTTCTTTTGTGGAACGAGCAAACGCCGCGCCAATACCGATAACTGTACTTTTCTTCACGTACACGTTTTCCATCCGGAGCCAGGGTCGTCTATTCGGCTTCGTCTTAATGAGATGAAGTATTGGCTTTGGCTCTATGGTTAAATTGCCATTATTTGGATTATTGGATTATTATATGCCTGACAGAAGTGGATATAGTCTGCATCGATGCAAGTTTAATGTACGGAGCATGGTTAAGGAAGCAGTTACTGTGCTGTTATTGAAAGTAAATAACAAAAGTGTAATTAGACTGCGAGAATAAATGATAATCATTTTTATACAAGCAAATAATTTGATAAAAACATATACTGCACGTTTTTTTAAAAGTTAAATATTGATACATTTATTATTATCTTGAGAACACTATTAAATACTTTGATTTTAACATACATTATGAACGAATAAAAATCAGGTCACTTTTTCTTTAGAACTCAAAATCTTTCACCGTTCACTGATCATTATCTAAATAAAACCATGTCCACCAACAACAATTAATAGCAGAACAAGAAACCCCAAGCTCCACATACACAATCATTAATATACTCATCGAATTTCATCCTTATTCGAACACAACCATATTTTGACCGACCGTCACTCCGACTCCGCCGCAGCTCGTCAATCATCGCGCATTAGCTTGCCCGAAAAACCCGCCTTTTCGAAACTCGACATGTACACCCTGTATATATAGCAAACCGGTCTCGTCGCTCCTTCCGCGACTTTCGAATAATCGGCTCAGCGCCCGGAGACACTCGATGATCAGCGCGGCGCTCAAAGGCCCGCGGCGCGAATTAGCAATTACAATCGCGCGAAGATGCTAAATCAGCCGCCTGGCCTCGCCGCGGCATCATCATACAATGTAAAAAGCCGCCTCGTGCACTTATGCATCGGAGCCGGGGGAGATGAGGCGGCCGCTCGATATCGCCGGTTTGTACTGGGACAATGATACCGAGCGAGCTTGTGGAGAAAGAGCGCGATGATCGCATTAGGAATGATTTATACCCTAAGGGATCGTGCACTGGTATATGGGGGTTTCTGGATTCTTTTGATTCATGAAAAATATTATTTTTTTTAATTTATTGATTGTTGTTATTGGTTTTAATACTTGGTAAATAGTCGGTTTTAAGGATATGTTCAATGTTGCTCTCTTATTTATGGGTGTATCGATTCAAAGATACTTTTCTACAATGTTTAGAAATTTTCAAGATTTGTGTAATAATAAATTGTTAAATAGAAATTCAATGAATAAAAACTTTACAAAAGTATTTGAATAAAACGAAGCCGTAGCTATCGTGTATAAATCTCAAAAACATTTTTCGTAAAGCAAAATTCAAAAGCACAAACCTATAATTCACTTTTACTGTAAAAGCCGTTAAACTATTCAGCAAAAATCCAAGATTTACCGATTCAGACCCACCTTAAAACCCTTAATTTACGCGAGGTCTCAACAATTTAAAGCCTCCGCCGTACATATACACCGAAAGCTACGCGTAAAGCTCCCTACGTAGCGCTCGAACCACCTCTTCGGCGAATCATCATATCGAAGGCCATGTGGGGGGACTATACAGAAGAAGCTCTCTCTCTCTCTCTTACGATCTTGGCTGTGATTTACAGAGCAGCCTCCAGGTAGTCATTGCGGCTGCATCGTATAATAGCTCCGTGTCCGACTATATATAGAGGGAAGAAAGAGACGCGGCGCGTACATTGTTCTATGTATGGCTCGGCCAAGGTCTTGCCTCGGCTCGGCGGCGTATGTGTATATGTAGCCTAAATAAAGATCGCAAGGGAGACCCACCGCAGTTTGCATAAGTGATAACTGGTGTATACGCGCGGGTAATGATACGACTTGGCGCGATCGCCGCGCGACGCTGGACTTTGTAAGCGCTATGAGCTCCGTGGCCCGAGGTTACTTGGCTATGATGCATCGATGCGCGCAGGCAGCAAGAGGATTGCGGTTATGTGAGAATGATTTGTGATTTGAAGAGTTTTGTTGGATGGTGGGAATCGATAGGTTCGATGGTGTTTGATATGGCTTTGTAATTTCTTTACAGATCTTTATTGATTAGCAAAATAAAACTTATACTTTATAACAAAGATTTTATTGAAATATTGTATTACTTCTTCATATTTTTCGAAATCACTACTTTACGCACAAATAGTGCAACGTCACCGTATTCAGTAAAAGGGGCGACTTTCGCATGATAATCTAAGACACGTTGGCTGGGCGTGAGCCAGTGCTGATTTAGACACACCCACAATAAATTATAAGGAACTGTCGCATCGAAGAAAAGCTGGCTTGAAATAATTGTCCGCAGGCATTTATACGTACCACTATTAGTTGCTACGTACAAATGCTTTTGTAATTATAGAAAGTCAAAATGTTGAAACAATGAATTTATTTTAATAAATTGTGATAAGTGGATCTTAAACATAGTAAAATAATTACTACTAGTAATTCAATGCTATTCAAATTCTAATAAATTTTTAGAAACTTCTGTTCTTTTATAATTATAGTACATACGGTATTTTGAAAAAGATATTAGAGAATATAATTCAATAGCATTGAATAAATATTTAGAATATCTAGTGCTTAGATATTGTAATTTTTGATTTTATCAAAAAATGAAGAAAATTTTCTAATAACACTTATTATGACAATCATAGTAAAAGAAGAAAAATAAATCCTTACGTCAGCTAAAAGGTTATCGTTACGGAAACATGAAAGTTAGATATTAAAAAAAATATATATATGCATCGGTTATTCGTTATTGAATATAAGCTCGTAGCTACATATTTATTACAAATGCAATATACACTATAACGAAATGCGAGTCACTTACTTGCGACTTGCAGAGTCACACTAGCTTAAAAAAAACTTTCTTGCTCATGTACACTAAATTTTTTGTCTATAGGTTTTGAAATCTTGTATGTTTTTATTCTTAAAATACAAGAAAGAAGCAATAATTTTTCGACTCCGCAATCGCGTTTATGTAAGAATTATTTATAAAGTTAGTTATTGTATAATAAAATAAAATTTATTTATTTTTTCTCACGGCTTTGTTTTTACATTTTTCTGTGCATAAAACAATAGTGCGTACAAGTAGTCATTTAACGATAGCTACTTTATCGTTTACAAGACTGGAAAAAATACCATTTAAACTTTCTCTTTTAAGACTAAAAATGGTAAAGTCATGCATATTTTACAAAAAATTTCATATTAATGCAAAAATTTCATAAAAATGCAAAATTTTAATTTCCTCCATCTGTGGTAGTTCTATTCCTAAAGTTTCAAATAATTTTCATACAGTAATTTTGTACTAATATTACTATCTACAAAAAAGTCAGGATATTTTTTAAACCTTAGCGGTAATCTGTAAAAAATATACATTCATCCAAACGTCTCCATTCCCCGCCAGTAGTAAGTAAAACTATTAAATTCTGAAAGTAGACTACGTTCTGATTCCAGACCAGGAAGCATGCGGTCGTCTTCATGGCAATTTCAGCTCCAACACGTAGTTCTGCCTGCTGGTAAGGGCAGACCAGCCCACTGGCCCGACGATTCTGGTGGTCTCGACCTCGTGGACAGTAAATTGGCTGGTATCGTTTTAAGGGGATGTACCGCGTCTTCTGAGGCTTGGACGTCTTCATTAGGCTGGGCCAGTACCGCGACTGGATTACCGAGCTTACTGCGATTAAGTACTGAGTGTCAGATTGCGTTTGTATACACTTTGAAGAAAAATTGCTTGTTTTTCTGTTCTTTTTCTTTTTATCTTGGTTATTTTTTTTATTCTAGGTTACCAAGGCGATTTTATAACTAGCGTAATTATTGTTCAAAAAAGAAGTGTGCAAAAATTATTGCATTATTTTACTAAATAGTTGTTTCTAATACACATAATATATTCTATTTTGAAACTGTAAAAGAATGCCTACTTTATCGACATCCTCGTTTAAAAGTATAGTGTAATTTAATTTTAATAAAAGTTAAATAAAAGTCAGAGCATCAAAAATAGACGCGAAGAAGCAGTTTTACTATTATTACCCTCCAAGAAAGGGTTCTAAATTCTCTCGCGCTGCATGTTTAAGCAGCGGCTTAGTTCAGCGAAAGGTCAAGCCATTGACTTACTTTACTGGGTCACGCCATCGCGCAATCGTGTATACCGTCTAACTATAAGCCAACAAAGAAACGCTACAGCCAGCTTGCTTCCATGCTTACGTTGTGTGCGAAGTTTCAGCCTGGCACGGAATACGGACTAATTATTCATTTCTAAAAGGATCACGAGGAGGATATATACCTTCTGTAAGTTCGATCAAACTTTCGACTTGTAGCTCTCTCAAGTGCTTCTGATGATACACGTTCCTTTGATGGTACAATAAGTAATGCATTATTTACAATAAACATTCGTGCGGTGTCTATTTTACGTTTTACACGAAAATACAATGAATGATTCATTCATAATATGATCAACGAGATCAGTATATTAATTTTTAAAATTTGTATAAATATCATTTATACTGTCATTAATAGTTATGCATGAAAGAACCAAGTCTATATACACCCTCACAAAATATCGATAGAATATCTAAAAGTTCATTCATTCACAAACTCTCGCGTAACAATAAGCGCTCTAACCTTAACACAAAGCGACTAGAATCCCACCCGCTTGAAATTCAAAGGACGAAGGATAAAAAAGAAGCCAGCGAGAGACACACCTTGGTTAACACAGAGCGTTTACGCTCGGCTAAATCGCTTGTGGCAGCGCGTCACGTAAATACCCACGGCGCGCACTCGACGCCGGACACATGCTAATCGATCTCTCGGAGAAAATTCAGTAGTCGACGAGCACAATGCCACGCGCCGATTCGGAAAAAAAGCTCCGGAGACGCTGCAGCTCATTTTCATTCTCTTCCTACAGCTCTACGAAGAATACAGCGCGTGTGGGAACTGATGATGGCGAACTTTTGTTGATAGACGCAAGATCGGGAGAGCAATAAATTAAAGTTATGCAGTCGTTATGGGAGGTTAATGATAAGTGGAGCGCTACTTTGCTATCGATGAGAAACGCGTTAACGTGGGAAAGCTGACTGTGTACGCGGGGTTATGTAAGGAGGAGCGAGCTGCTTGAGAAATTAAAAGAAGTGTCGGACTTTACGGTGACAGTCGGTCGTATAAGCCTCGCAGCGACAATATACTTTTGCTAGTTTGCATAGGTATTCTGCGAGAGGTACATGCCGGCTCGGTGGAGAGAAAAAATATGAAAAATTAACACCTTGGCTGACGTTTCCAGACAATAATGTGGCGTGACACAATTTGCATGCGACTTTTTCCTCTGTGTATGTAGAAAGAAATCATTGTCTTTATTTCTTTTTCTTTTTTCATTTTATTTAAAACGAAGTTGAGACATTGTAAAAATATTTAAAGCTTAACGCTTATGATTCCAATAGAGGTTGATGAATTAATACAAAATAAAATGATAAAATTTCAACGAAGCATTTTCGATGCAGAATAAGGCCTAATCGTTTATTTTAAAATTATTAATAAAATCATTTAAAAGAAGATCTCAAAATTTTGCTTCAATATATAAACTAATAAATTTTCTCGAGTTCATTTTAAAAAATATGAAGTATTATGAAATTTCAAAATTCTACAGTAGCTAAGTAAATATCTTAATACAGGAGGATTTTGTTAGAGAAACTCTGGAGTCAGGAAGATCCTTAATTGAAGCGCTTGACACCGACATTCAGAGTGCATGAATAAGTTTGTTCTTCCGCTCATCATCCGGCGCAACGTATATGGAAATTGAGGAAGTAAAATAAATTTACGAAGACGGCCTAATATACTCCCTGAATAACTTCCGACTTCCTAAATTAAATCAAATAATTTGACATTTCTCTATGTCGAAATTTTTACTTTACAAAATGTTTTATATTATGCAAGATGTGTAACTAAATTACTTTATCACTACAACTTAAAATTTCAAGTATTAAAATATGTTGAATGCATACGAAATTTAAATTATTTTTATAAACCATTATATTATAATATACATAAATAAACTATATTAATTGATATTACTTTACAGGAAACAATATAATATCAATGAAAATAAAGTTAACGTAAAGCACGTACTGTTTTGTATGTACCGCAGGATACTTTAGAGGCGTTGACTCTTCTAAATGCGCACACGACACGCCCGCGTGACGGGTTGCCTAGCGGTAGGCGCACTATTAACTAGTATGTCTTAACGCTCACGTATCCTGCTATTATAGTTATATTTAAATATTATTATTAAAAGTTAGAAAAAATTAATATTTTGTTTCAGAAATTTATTATCTCATTTTTGAAGATTTAAAAAACTACATTCAGTATGCTAAGTAGTTTTAGAATAATTATACGAATGGTAACGTTTTATATATGTTTAATGTTTAAACTATATTGAACCAAAGTTGCAATTGGAAAATAGTGTCAGATGTAATAAGTAGTGATCATTAAATTAAATCCGTAATAAGAAATAATGGTTCTCGGCTCATTTTATATACCACTTTCTCAAACGATTACATTTAAGTCTCATAACACTGATCTTTATCTTTTTTTCAGACTCGCAGAGACCAACTAAGTCATTTTCAAGGAATCAAATTGTTACTCTCTTTTCAAGCAAAAACCGAAGGGACGGCTGAAAGAACCGAAGAAGAAAATTATCTCTTCTCGCGACCTTCGTTTCTCCTCTCCCCTTAAAAAAAAAAAAAAAGTCCGACGACGTCTCGCGCAAATCTCGGGCTAATAAAGCGGCGCACGCGACAACGGCGTACTCTAGTAATGACCTTAATTTCCAAGCTACCCTGGTTATATACATGTAAAAGCGAGCGTCTTACCTGCACGGCACTGTTGAGAAAGCAATTATTCTGGCCGGGCCCGTTGAGCAGTCCCTTTGTGCTGGTGAAGCTGGCGTTCTGCTCGTTTTGCAGCTGGGCCGGCTGCTGGCGCTGGTGGTGGTGGCGCAAGTAGCCAGCGTAATCGACGCCGTCCTGGGACGAGGACGACGACGTCGCAGTCTGCGGCACTGCCTGGTGCTGCAGACCCATCATCGAAGCCATCGTCGCTCGTTACTGCCTACCGGCTAAGGCATCTGTAACAACAAAAGAGGCCAGACGTGAGCCGAGGCTTGCTTTATTTACGTCGGCGCGACGAGGATTTTATATTGTTGCGATAATTGTTGTGCCGCGTGGTTGTTGAGTGATTTTATGGCGAGGTTGTATATAGCTCGTGTCATCGACGGCGGAGGAGATTTATGGATGAGGGTTTTTTATTTCTTGTTTTTGGAGTGGTTTTATGGAGGCGAGCGAGCTACTGCGTTCTTTTGGTTGTATGTGTAATGGTCGACGCCAAGCGTTTTAGTTGGCTTTAAAGTTATTAATAGATTGTTTTCGCAGTTGTTTGTAAGCTTTTTACTGGCGTTTACGGAATTTGTACTGATGTTGATAAGTCAAGGAACCTTGAGATCTGTTTGTTGTTGAACAATAAAACTTATAGATGAATTTAATTTTGTTTTTGGACGAATTTACAAATTGGAATTTTAAAAAATATATCATTTTAACAATGTTAACTTATGATTAGTTATCATTAACAAGTTCTAAACAATGATACCTTTATTGTACAGAAGCTATAAAAGCACAAGTATTACGTGAATATGCTTCAAGACACAGAATACACTTTCATTCGCATGATATCTCTCTATGAAACTTTCACAGGAAGTCTTTTACTATGCACCATTGAGAATTCAACTTTGTTGTAGAGATGAATTATTACTGATGATAATATATCTTTTGATACTAAATTAAACAATACTATTTAGGTCATGATTAACGTATGTGTACATTTTAATAATATTGCAGATATTAACTAGAACATAAAAAGTGTGTGTCTAAAGATCATATTTAAAAGAGAATTTAATTAAATAAACGTACGCACAAAAGCTTTCATTTATCCTTACTTACAGAACTTTTAATAAGACACTATACTTTATATTATACATTAAAAATGCAGTAATTAAATTTTTAATTAATTATTTTAAAACTGTATACAAAATTTCTTTTTCTTGGTAGATCATTTAATTATTTACTCCATATTTATGTACACACACGCATTATCACCAATCTATATAAAATTTAATTATAGAACAGGCACTTAATTAACCCCGCCCCCGCGCTATAATTGCATCTCCATCAAATTCCTGAATGCAAAAACTATAAAAAAGCCCACAAATTTCTCAAATATCGCAATCCCACCCAACAACAACGAAAATTGCAAAATTCCCCATCAAGCCTCGCGCTGCAATTATACAAGCGCGGTGCATAATCAGCGGCTAAACGTCGCAAGAGCGGAAAAACGAAACGCGAAACTCGAGCTAGAGGAATTTCGCGCATGCAGAGAGCGAGCAGGAATCATTAATTTACGCACGATGATTATATCGGCGATCATTGATTTGGCGGGTGGTGGAGCTCCGGGGATAATTAAAAAGTCCCAGGTAGGCAGGCGCGGGAAAGGTTTCAAGGAAAACGACAGGAGCGCGCGCCGGCCTGATCATTTTTCCCGATACATTGCAAACGAGCTCGCCGCGTGTGAATCGGCATGCGTGCGCGTAATCATTCCGCGCGCGAGCACCGCGCCCATCATCATCATCCTCGAGCATGACCTCGATATATGCGCCACGTGTGTAAACAGCCATTTTTTGAGTCCAATGCCCCTTGACTTATCTTACTCTCACTCGCGCTTTTTCTCTTTCGCTCTCATACCCTCTTTCTCTCTTCTCATGCTAGATGTGTGTTTTCATACTCTTTTTTATAATGATCATCTACTTTAGCTTTTTCGATGTTTTGTAGTCGAGTTTGCCGAGTAGGAAAGTTGTAATAGTGATATGTGCGTTCTCACGCAGCGAAAGATTTAGCCTAATGCATTAAACATGGTGTAAGTTGTTGTTGTTGTATGAGTGAGATGATGTTTCTGAATGTTTGAAAGTAGTTAAGTGCAATTATGATTTAAAATGCTCTATTTTGCA
The DNA here is from genome assembly GCA_900480035.1 of Eupelmus urozonus. Lineage (NCBI taxonomy): Eukaryota > Metazoa > Arthropoda > Insecta > Hymenoptera > Eupelmidae > Eupelmus > Eupelmus urozonus. The sequence goes on from UELX01003603.1 coordinate 22,225, forward strand.
AGTGTTTATTACTTCAGTATTTAGATTTACTTCAAAGAAAATAAAAATCGGCCAACTTTTTGCCAAGAAAATTCAATTTTTTGTTATAAAATTGCTTATTGAGTATTAATAGTACATTATGTGCCAAGGGCGATAAGTGGACCTTTATTGCCCGAGTGTGGAGTTTGCAGTACGAGTC
>UELX01003604.1:0-22401 GCA_900480035.1 Eupelmus urozonus
TTTTAACATCTGAAAACATATCCCAAAGTTTGAGCAAAATCCGTGATCCGGAACCCTGACCCTCTCCTAGTAAGCCCAAGATATAATAAGATTATATTTATTGCAATGTGAAATACAAAATAAATAAATTGTAAAAAAAAAAAATTATTTTCTTACCTTCTAATAATGTTGATTAAACAAAAGTCTATGATATTAACTATGTTACATATTTAAAAGTTTTTATAATATAATAAAACCAAACTACAGAATAGTATTTAAATTTTTAGAACATTTTAAAACGAAATTTACTATAAGTTTGGATGCAATCCGAAAATGAACCAATAATAAAATTAGAACTCTAAAATAATTGTTTGACTAAATAAGCTAATCATAATAATAACTCGAATAGTTGTTATTATCATTTATTTTTGAACAAAGAAAATCCAACTAACTTATCTATAACTTACTCTTTTATAGAGCCTGTTATGTGTTTACTGTTGTAAGAGCAGACCCCTACATTACCGATGCGGTTTAATTGTGTTAAAGTAAAAATATATGAATGATATACAAAATTTTCCCATGCCATATAAAGCTCCATCCTTTGCTATAAAAATATCAAAAAAATTTTTTTAATAATTTCATTTATTTGATAATTTGACCATTCTAAGACGTTTTAAAATATTGACTTAAAATTTTGAGTAGAAATAGAGTGTAACATTACTAAAAAGAATGATGTCCTTGAGTTTAATATGTCGGAATATATTTTTTTATAATTTTCAAAAATTGCTTAGACGGTAAAAATTGAAGAGTAATCTTTTTTAACTATCGACCATTTAAAGTATACATTATTATAAAATATATTAAAACACTTAAGACGTAACTGAATACGCATACAAAAATTTTTTTGAATGTAAGTGCATATCTTTGCTGATTTGAAACTTTTCTATACTATTATATTTAGTAAAATAATACTCTTTGGTTAGATCATCCAATTATTTTTCTCCATAGTAAGGTAATTACATTTTAAAATAATATTTTTTTTTTGTAAAACATTTTTCAAAAGTAAAACTTTTTACAAATTCGCTACAAACACATTTATTCCAAAACTCTCATTCCTTCTCGGGCGCTTTTTGAAACATCATCCTTGCTAGAAAAAGTTAACTTTCCCCCTTTACTGTACAATATACTATTACATTATTATCCACTTTTGTTTCTTACGTTTTCTGTTGGCTAATATAACATTCTCGTTATACCAAAGGTTCTATCCTCTAGTTCTTTCTAAGATGCAACCAAAATATCGTAGTCAATTACAGATAAAACTTGTTAAAATTCTGTTTCAGAAATCTCTGCCATTTTTTAAAATCTAAAAAAATTATTGAAAATTTTAAAAGACAAAAAATTTTGCAAAATAATAGTATATAGTTTTTATAGTAAGGAATATAGGTATAGAAAGATATTTTAAGATACCTTAAGCTACAAGCAGTTTATACAAAAACATCCACAATATTGAGTTTAAAGACATGAAATTGCTATATCTATTTATAAACCTGATTCATCGAAAACAGCATAAAAACTACAATTCGCTACGCATGGACACAGTATATATTAAGGAACCATCATATCATGCAGGCATTATTAGCAAGTGAAGTGTGTATATTATAATAAGTTCGAGGAGAATCATCGCTCGAGAAGGGGAAGTAGTCGATGCGATGCGTGTTCTTGCGTATATGTGTATATGCGAACATCCGCTGTGATGGCGTTGGCGGCCTTGAGCTTGACCGTCGAGGCGTGTCCTTGACGTGCGGGCGACGAAGATAAGTAACGGGGTCGTATGTGGAGAACGAGGCCCGACCTAACCTATTCTAGGCTATGTCTCGTTCTTTGCACTACACAGACAAAGCCTAGGAGAGGCTGAATCACGACGCTCGTTTGATTGTTCAACTTCGTTGCCTTCCTGCTTTTTGTGGTATGCTTCGTTGACTGAAGTTTTATCGATCCTAGACGCTTGACGATTCGCTTTGCAGGTGACTGAAATTAGAAGTATTGTATTAATAGATGTGGACATTGAATTATAATTAGTAAAAAAAACATTGATTGCGCAAAAGGAAAATTGAATGTTTTGATTAAAATTTTTAGAGAGAAATAAAGTTTTAATCGTAATCTAAATTTCCTACAATCATTTAAAATTTCGACCTTCACTTTTCAGTTGAAACGAAATTTACTGAATTCGGGAGTATTTCAGCGCGCCAAAACGTATAAATCGCTACAGAATTACACTACTTGAAATTTAAGATAAAAGCATTTTTATTAAAAATCAATAATTAAAAAATTATAACACCAAAGATTTGAAGTCTTTTAATATCTTATACTAATAAATAAAATCAGTAAGTTTTTGATAAAGTACAAAAAAAATCTAATTTTTTACAAAACTACAGATAAAATTAATGATCATACGACAAAATAGTACTTTTTGCGCATATATCGACTTATAAAAAAAGCAGATGACCAGCATATAAAACTGCAAGTTGCGTAACTTCATGGGCATTAACAGAAAACGATTGATGTGATAGATGATAATGAAATCCATTTGAATTTCTCATGAATAAAATTGTAGTAAAAACTGGTAAATAACTGAATTATCCAACATATTTGGTTATAAAAATTAACAATTTCTTTTAATCAAATTAATATTTAAGCTACTAATTGATGTTTTTTATACAAGTTTTGAACATAAAAACATTCAAAAAAATTTATTACGGTTATCCGTGGTATACGTTTTTTTATATGATTAATTATATTGAGCGATTTAAATATACCATCACATTTTAATCCAAATATAAATTTTAATTATATTATGTACTTATATATCTTTCTCAACCTAATGTCTCAATCATAATTAACAGAAGAAATTTTTTTAGACGAATTTCCAAATCGACAATTTCGAACACTAATTGTCTAATCGACTAAGGTCAAGCTATTTTTATTTCAACATTCAAAAAGAAATACGTATCATTAAATTGCAATTAGAATATTTGGTTTTAAATTTTTATTTCAAGGAAATTTTAAACAAGAGCACTGAAAATAAAAATTGTATTATATAAAACAAATTTATGAAAATTAACGATAAACTAGTTATTTATTTCTTTTCGTGCATTAGTTTATATAAAAAGATGTGATACCTTAAATATTTAGGAATCCATGTATACTTACTCCCAGAAAAATATATCATAAACAATTTTCAATTTGTTCGCCATTATTTTACATTTCAAAAATCGCGTTTAAACAAACAACGATCCCGTTCCCTCGCAAGTTATTTCGCCAGATCTTGGTGAAAGGGAAATTCGATACCGCCAAGTTTCAAATTTAATGAGCGAACGTTGGCAGCGGATCGTTGCAAAATATCGTAATTAACGCGTAAAGTAAAGAGCAAATTAAAAACGATAACATCTACTTAGGCAGATAATGAATCAAGCCGTTAAAAAAAATTCCTTCGCTATACAACTTTACACGCGGCTAAAACGAAAATCTTCACATTACTTGCTTCGCGAAGTCAATACATTATTCTTACCCAAGATTCTTATCCGATTTGTTTAAACATAAGACAGCTCTCGTAAGCGCACCTCGGCGCGGAACGTAATTCATTTTCAATCCTCCGATAAACACGTCTATTTCATTACCACGATTATTAATTAGCCGTTAAGTAACGCCGTAGTCCCGCTCGTTATACCACCGCGCTTATTAAAATATTGCATTAGCGCGCGCGCGTTACGAAATGAATCTCGACGCGTCGATCCACGAAGAAACGATCGAAGAGAAAAAAAACGAAAAAAAAAGCGAAGAATAAAGAAAAAAATGCAAAGCAGGCCCAGAACGCGACTGTTGCGAGAATATCACGTCCTTGCCGTTAAAAATACGCGCCGCTTTCGAAAGGATCTCGAGGCTAGAGCGCGCGATATATAAAAAAGCGCGAATCTCGATTTCTCTCCCTCTTTCTCACTCTCCGAGCCTGTCTACGTGGGATCTTTCTCAGCGATGGACTTTTGGCATTTGGCTCTCTCACTCTCCTCGTCATCGTCTTAAAGCCGTGTCACGGCTAAAAATAGGCAAGGCGCGCAGGTAGAGAGGCGTTCCTCTCTCTCTCTCTCTCTCTCTTAAAGGTCGCGCAGCTCGCCGAAAAAAGCCGCTCGCTCCCGAGGAATATTGCACAAGCGCGCTCTGGCATTTGGTATTCAAATCTCCGCTGCCGGCGAGCGATGCCGCCTGTGCGCTTATTAAAGTCTCTCCTCTCGGATAAAGTCGCCTTTTTTGCAGCAGGCCCCCGCCACCGCCGCCGCTTCTCTTCTTCTTCTTCTTCTTCTTGCGTGCTTCGCCTGCTCCTTCTCCCCACACTAATTAAAATAGTCTCTTTTTTTTTCTTCCTCTCCATGCGGCGCGTCGGTCTTTTCCGTCCTGGCCGACGCGTTAAGTTCTCCATTAAGGGGACGGACCACGCACACATCCTTAAGAAACGGCCGCGCACTTACGAATTTTCCTAACGCCTACAGATATAAATCCGGACACACTTTCGCCTCGCGGCTTTCTCCCAATAATTAAGCCTGGATACGTGTATACATACCCGCTTTCAGGTTCGCGCATGGGTCACAGTCATCGCGCACACTGTATATATATATATATCTACATCCTCAAGTCGTTGCACTTGCTTACGTGTATAGACTCTCGCACAGCCGTAGAAACCCGCAGTCCAGGCGGGGAATACCGCCGAGCCGCGCGTCTGGCCAGGAGACGATCGCGCGCGCGTCTGTCCGGCGAGCAACCTGTGCAGCCAGCGACTGAAGCCAGGCGCGCAGGAAAGAAGGAGCCGATCCGGCGAACGCCTGAAGGAGAGAGAGAGAGAGAGAGGCGGCAACGGCGGTGGCGGCTCGAAGGTGTGCGTGCCGCGGCGCGACGATAATATATGTATCCGCGTGCTCGTGTATATATCGAGTGGCTTTCGCTGTATATAGCCCCGAGAAGCCAGCTCTCTGCGGGGAGAAAGGTAGCTTATATAGGCAGCATCTTCGATCGATCGCCGATCCCGACTCTCTCTCTCTCTCTGTGGAGATTCTTTTTAACCGGGTAGCTTCGCGAGACTCTCGAGTTCAAGCGGCGACATGTAAACTTTCATTAAGCTTCTTTTTCGGCTTCGTTTTTTAAGGTATGCGATATGCGGAGCTTCGCTGCGTGTGTGAGTGGCTGGAGCGATCGCCTTTTTCGTATGCGGTACGCGACGCGCGGTTTTCATGGTAGCCTTATTTCGAGGAGATAAGCCGGCGATACTTTAAGTTGAAGACATTTTCGGCACACACATACACGTGAGCGCGGCCGAAACTTTTACTTTAAACGAGTTCGCGAAGAGAAGGAAGGAGAGTTTCGAGCGCGCGAAGTAAAAGCGGGGACCGGTCCACGGTGTCGCTGTACTCGGATTGAATTCTATGGTTTTGAAAGAATTTGAGGTTTTGTCGTGCTTGGTTTTATATAAGAACGTTAAAAATAGTAACGATTTCACAAATGGACGTAAAGAATGGGTTTTGTAAATGAAAACTGACTAACGATTTCAGTGAGTTAACAAAGTTTTATTATGGGTGTAAACTGTGATAAAAGGACGGATAGATTGTACTATTAAAAAACGATTCCGGATTTTTAACAAACTTGTAAAACGATCTCTTACAGAATATTCTTCAAACGCCACATAAAGTAATTTCTCGCGATGATCAATCGCACTTTCGACCCATAAATCACACCGATCTTCATTACATAAACCATTTATGAGGATTGTGCAACTCGCTGCGTTCCATATTTTCAAGACCGCGCCTAGTTCCCTCAAACTTAAAGAGCAATTAATAAAAAAGGAAAAAGAAGTAACGTTACATAAAAGCGTTTACCAACGCGCAAACGGCATTAAAAGCCGTTTCGATGCGAGAGAGAGCGAGGCAAGCTACGCGCGCGCATACCGGCTTCTCTCTTTCAGCGCTGAAAATTGCGGTCGCGTTAACTTCGCGCTCGCTCGCTGACCTCTGCGGCAACACGGGGAAAGTTCTCTCTTATACCGGCGCGCATAACAGTTTCGATTTTTCCTCTTTCTCACGAACGGCAAAAAGCCTCGTTTCCTATTTAGAAAAGTGCCACGAGCAACAGGCTCCGGGGATTAAATTAACTCCGCAATTAAAAGCAGTTAACACGGCGCGCCGATTTCGCGTGTGAAAAAGTGTCGCAACGATCGTTTCGCAATCGGCGCGAAGAAGCGCGCACTGCCGATCGGCGCGACTTTTTCATCGTCCACCGTAACGTTCTAATAATAGAACCTCCTCTCCCATCTTGCATATTTTTATTTTGATTGATACATCGTCGCGGCGCCGATCGAGCGCGCGCGATCGGCATTCCCCGCAATCTCCGATCGACGGCTTTTTACGAAGGTCGCGGCGCGTGCTGCACGCTCTAAGTGATTCAGTCCCACTTAGGTGAGCCGTTTGCGTCATTCACAAGTCCGAGAGAGCCGCTCTCTTGCAATGCACTTGCCGAACGATGCTTACCAGCATCCACCCCGTATATATATATATACTCGCCAATTTAGGAAGCTGGACACGAGCCGACACTGGATTACTTTTTGCGCCGCGTCTATTTTCATCGCAACCTGCAGCGGGTTCTGGTTAGAAGCGCTGGGAATGTTGTTTTTCGCGATGCCGGTTTTTTTTTTCGCCGCGATGATGAGACGCGGCTATTCGCGAGGAATAAGTTATTGGGCCGACCTTGGCAGTACGGAGGATGATTTTGTAAGATTGTTTGCATCCGCGCGCGTTTGCTCTTCGCGGATTGTTTTATTTGCTGATTCGAACATTTGTAATGCTGACACTATAAGCGCGAGGCGGCAAAGACAAGAAGTAGAAATACTGGACGTGTATGCATATGCACTCGCCTTGATTGACTGCCGAGTTTTTCTCGTGCCGGTAAACATTGTACCTATTACCTGGCGCGAGTGTTTTTTTTTAAATAAATGTGGGTTAGCGAGTCGAATGGATTAAGAGAAACTACTAAAGTGCGTTGATTATTATCGTTTTGACGCCGCGATCGGTAAAAGATTTGGGTGAGGCACAAAAAAACTAATAGCGAGGATGTAGGAATTGTAAGGTAGGCGAAAAGATTTATGGTAGCCGAGACCCAATACGTAGTCATCCATAAAAAAAATGGTCAGAAATTCAAAACTAAATGTGTGTTATAAATACGAATAATTGCTATAAAAAATATTTAACTTTCCAGTCGTTCTCTTCGCTTACTACTTCACTAAATGAATACTTCACATGTAAGAAACAACGTCCATTAATACACAAAGTAAAAATAACACTAACCTTCAAAAGCCTAGACGATAACGGCAAAACCGAGCATTCCCCACTCAGTCAGAAATGAAATTAAAAACGATTACAAGGCAACACCTCGGCCGGAGCCGAGAGATCGGCTAAAAAGCAGGTCTGTTCCCGGCTCGCTTCGAAACTATGAGACCCTGAGCGAATTTTTTCCACACATACCCATGAGCGCGCCGTCGCTCGATCTCCCCTACCGATAAGCCGGGATATAACTCCAGGCTTCATATAGAAAGAGAGCTGAGGTCCCACGCGTCAGACAGCCTTCCTGAAAACGCGCGTCTGTTGACTCAACGCTCGCTCGCGCAGGAAGGAAAAGTGCACTCGCTCTTACGGCGCCGTTAATAAATATACATTCCCATATATACCTACTCGCAAGTACACATAGCCGTGCGCGCTTGCGCGATCGGATCTCGCGATTATAGAATCGCCTTGCGCGCAGCGAACGCGCGGCCTGTATAGGGTTCGTCGAATGAGTGGCGCCGCGCGCGCGCGCAGGTATGCCAATGCTGTGTGCGTGTGTATATATAGAAGCGCCCCAGGGCGTCGTGTCTTTTTGCGTCAAGGCTCGGGAATTTTCTCCCCTATATACCCGAGCGCATAAGCCAGCCGTTCGAGTCCTCGCAGCGCGGGCAATAAACGCGAGAGAGGCGGATTATCGCGCGCGGGACGACGCGCGGATCGAGAAGAGAGCTTGTTATGCGAACGAGCGCGCGGCTTTTTACGATCTCTCGCGATTTTTTGGGGGAATATGTTACTCTCTCTCGCTCGTTTTCTGTCTCTCTCTCTCTCGTTCTCTTAGGAGGAGCGCCGATTAGACAAAGCCGATCGAGTTACCGGCTGAATTTATGTCCACTCGTAAATGGAAGCGAGCTGTGGGTTCGAGTCTGATGTATATAAACGCGGTTGTATGCATGCTGATTCTATTGAGCGGGGATGGTGATAATCGAAGTGTAGATGGTAATTTATGGAAGATTGAGCGTTTGTACTTTTGCTTTTGTAGTGGCTTTATTGTTTTGCTGTGCCGATCGGATGACGCTGACTGCATCTGCGTTTGGTATCTATAAGACGGATCAATTTTTAATTAAAAAGGAAATATTTATATTTAACGTTATGTTTTGATTGGTAAAATTGATTAAAATGATTTTTTTATATAAATTTATATTTGTTTTTTATTGCACAGTGTAGCTATTATAAGCTGCAAAATATCCGCTCCGAACTTTCCGCAGCTTAATTAACATAAATTATAAAGAAGAAATTAAATGTAAGAAATTTCACAAACATTTGTAAAAATAGAAACGACCAAAATTTTCTGTTTGTAAGATTATAATTCAGATTTCAATAAATCTTGTGTAAAAATATCTTTGCTTAAGCCAAACGTTTACTTAACTAATACAAGTTTATGTTAGCTCCACACATTTACAGCTATCTATCATTCAATTTTTTACTCGCAACGTACAATCTAAAAAAGCGAATGCAAGGTAATAATAACCGGCATGAACGATTGCTAACAAACATCAGTCAGTCGATTCCATCGTCTCACTGCAAAACAGAAAAAAAGTTAAATAACCATCAGTACCTAAAAAATTCATATAAACCTGCTATAATCATCCGATAATAAAAACCAAAAACCGTTCTAAACCACAGCAAGACTCAGCAAGCTCAGGACGGGCGTAAGCAAGTTGAAAATACTTTTCGAAAACCAGCCTCGGCCCCGCGCATACACACCTCTGCTCGCTTGCGCTCGATATTTAAATACATTTACGAAACGTCCGAAAGCCACACGAGCGAGGGAAAAAAAGGCTAGCAAGTGCACAAGATTCCAAACCGGCTCGGAGTGGAAACTATATCCAGAATCGTCAGCGGCGCTCGTACTCATACCCAACCTCCGCACGGCTCGAGGACTTTATATTTTTCTCTCCCAAATACCCACGTACACACAACAGGCGCAGAAACGCAGGAGGAAACGGGCTGCATTTTTATTAAAATTCGCCAACCGTCTAGAGTTTCATATCTCGCAAAGTTTCGCTGGAATCTCAAATGGCTCTCTCGCGCGCGCTTAGAGAGCTGCAGCGGCAACAGCAGCTTCGAGACTCGCCGGACTAGTTAATAAATTATCGTAGTCTCTCGGGCCGACGCCATGTTACATGCCTGCGCGGAATGCTGTCTCCTCGTCCGCGCGCGACCGAGCGCTGATTAAACTCGTCCTCCCCTTCTCTCGCGGCTCTATACCAGCTCTTTCTGACTGACTCGCAATTTCCTCAAAATGATCAATAAGCCGGAGCTCTCTGACTTATCGCGCCTGTGGATGTCGTGGTGTGGGCCTTGTTTTTTTAGCTTCTATATGCGCGCCTCGTTGCACTTGGTAATCGCTTTAATTAATTGCGAGCGCGCGTTCATTTATAATGGGCGGATCGAGAGATGGGCAAGCGACGCGGATGGTTTATTATATTGAAATCGGTTGGTAAGGATGAGGTGTGTGGTAGGTTGGTAGGATGCAGGCTTTTCGTTGTGTTGCTGGTTGAAGGATGATTTCAAGGGGGATTATAAATGTAGCTTCGGTCGAGAAGCTACATGTTGCTGAGAGAGGATTACATGAGGCAAGTTTGCAAAAAAATTTTGAGATTTTTAAAAGTTTGTCTTTTATGATGATTCTTGTTGGCATCTGGTTGATGAGTAGTGTGTAAACCGGACAAAAATAATGTTATAATATTATGAAAATATACTTGGGTTTGATTAATCACTTGAACAAAATTTCAATGATTAATTTTAACTATTTCCGTTCGGGTAACATAGTGGAAAAATTAGAAGTCAGTTTCAGAAATCATTTTTCTGGAAGAATGAACGAGGAATCAGGATAGGAATTCAGTAAAGTAATCGAGTGGACCACCCATATAAATCATGGCGGGACAAAAAGATGCAAGGAGATACGTTATATAGGCACGGCCTAGTGATTCATCTAAAAAACATTCCAAACTTTTCCAAACTTTCTTCAAATTTATTCTGTTCGTTGGTTTTCAAAGTTTACCTTTTGAACAATATCATTATACGTAAAATTGTTAAGTATAAACGTACAATAAGGAGGCAACTAAGACACATTAGTGTTGATGAAAGAAAAGTAGGACAAAATAAAAGACCTCGTGATTTTAGATAAGACCATATACGTTTAAGAGTTTCACTACATTTTTGTAGAGCTGAATGATAGAATAATGATGAATAAAAATAAAACCTTAGTTCGTTTTACAATGTACTCAGAGAAAGCGTGCACTTAAATTTTACTCTCTTATGACTTACGTACAAATTTTGTTTAGAAAGTTAGAAAGACCTTCACTTTTTTCAAGAAGCCTGCAGGCAAAGCGTGCCATCAATGGTTTCGATGTTCACGTGGCTGATCATATATGGTCACGTAGAAATGATTATTACGAATAAACAGATTATCAACCATTTATTTCATTAAATAATTGAATAAATTCTATGCTGTTCGTGATCGAGTAACATTTATAACAAATAACCAATCCAATTATCGATTAAATCCAGTTTATTATTAAAAAAATTGTTTGCCAACTTTTCAGGCCTTTTATATTTACAACTTTTTTTAGGCCACCATAATTGAAACATATTAAATAATATTATATTTTATTTTATCGGATGTCAGTGAAACGTGGTTCTATGTAATTGTTACCTTACTCGAAAAATCAATAAAAAACATTTACTAAAATATGAAATTGATACAATAGAGAAAAATTCAATTATTTATATTTCATTTAGCTTTTTGTTTTATCTGTATTAATTTATTTTAAAATAAAACTAATTAAAAAAATTTTTTTTTGATAAAAATTATCTACATTACTTTTGATTTCACAAAATTCGTGTAATTTATTATAGTTTTCGTCTCGTTAAAACTCTTAATTTTCGAAGTTTCCAAAAAGCTAGTCCACGTCTCGTACAATAGATATGCATCCAAAATATATAATTTTCGCGTTGCTCAAGTACAAGTGTACCCGCATGGTTCACACTTATATACACGTTTCCGTTCGTACGTACTTGGTTAAACTCATTAAAGTTTACTCCAAGCTGAGGTAGACGATACCATCACCAAAGCTACCTACAATGACTAAATTGCGCGTTCAACATTTCCCATTTATTATTTTATAAAAATTAATTCTTTTTTTTTTTTTCAACTTTGAAAGAGTAGATTTCAATCAACGAGCTCTCTTACTAATGCGCAACTATGCATGTAGCTTCAACTTATTTATGTTAATGACTCATTTCGAGAATTTCTTAATCAGAATTTCTCAGTAGAAATCTATCTCGTGATTCAAAGTGAGTCAAACATATCTCATGAACTCTTATTCATTTTTATATAAACGTAATTATTTTAAAAATCCTAAGAATGTGAACATTTGCGAGATATTATCTATTGAAATTTACAAGTAAAATAGTTTGTGTAAGAGTACGAACTCGTGTTTAGAATAGCTACACATAATAAAAACTATTTGAAAAACAGTTATCCCTTTAAATACATATTTTTTCTACGTAATTCAATCCTTTAATGAATGAAAATAAAAAATAAATATTGCTAGAGTAAATCTGCAGTCTGACGTAGTTCTTAATGGGGCTAAAATTGTTTTGATGTCTTTAAGGAGTGCCAGTGATCAAGCCTTTCTATCTCAAACAATTTATCATGACAACAATAAAAGCCAATTCAATAAACATTCTAACTTACAATTCTTAAGAATAAAGACAAAAGTAAATCCTTTCACTTTTTGCAATGAAATAATTTTTATGAATAATTTTTCATAAATACACGCAAACCTGCTACATAATTAACTGCACTGTAAAATTCACACTTCATAGAATCGTTTGAGAACTGCACGAAAGAACAGATCATCATTGAAGACTTCTTTTCAAGAGAATGCGAATTACCAGGTGTGTAATATTGCCGTCCGGTGTGGATTCCACAAACTCTACCTTCGCAAATTCTTTCACGTAATGCACGCTATTATAAACACATCATTCAATGGGTAAAGCATCGAAAAGTAGGCTTAAGGGCCTCGTTGCGTGATTTCTTTGCTGAATAAATATTGCCATTTTCCTGGAAAGTAATCTTTTCGTATTTTGTTATTTTTATCCTTGACTTTTACTGTACTTTAATCATAGGTAAACAATTAATATCCTGACAATGTTAACTGCTCTAATTGGTCAAGACCTTATTCAAATAATTTTTTTTATTTACAAATATTAGAAAATGAATAATAAAGTTTGGTATTAACAAATTATTGTTAATATTTTTAATGTAATTTTACTTTTACAGATATTCAATCAATTTTATTTTTGTATCCAATCAGAAACTTATACACAAAATTATATATAAAAATGTTAAAAAAAGGACCTGATAAGAATCAATTTAGGTTATTAATATTAATATATTTATTAATATAATTATTAATATAAATATTTTGGCTGTTATTTAGCTCTAAATTAGGTTGTAGTTAGTGATTAAAAAATTCGAATTATTGGAATGTATGATCTGTACAATTATAAAATAAAAGAAGTCAGTAGCTAATATACTTATGGCCCCTAAAACAAACGACAGAAATAATCAACTTATAAACAGACCATTGTGCCTTTCAACATTATATATATTTTTTAGTATTCATAACTTTTACTTTAATATAAATATATAAATATCAAAAGTAAAAATAAATATCGAAAGAAAAAAGTGTAATCGCGTAAAAATAAATAAAAAAAACCTTGAAGTTACACTACTTGTACCAACTTTCCACTAAAACTGACGCACTTCCACTATTCCTCTTTATCTCAAAATCTCATCAGATTAGCACTAAACCTAGACAGACATCGAAACGATCGTAAAAGCCCGAGTATTCCATTTCGTTTATCGAGCTCTCCTCGCGATCGCCGGGCCTTATTTACGAGCGGCAGCTCGATAATTAACGATTGCACGCGAGGAGCCGGCGCACGTAACTTTTTGACCGCTCGCCCTTCGAATAAAATTTTTGAAGCCAAGTTTAAATATAAGCGCATCATACGAGCTCCGCGCCCGAATTACCTCATGAATTTTCGACGTTGCGCGCTTTTAAAATGCCTTTTTACCCGATATCGCAGCGACGGTGAAGGGAAGAAAGAGGACGAAAAGACTCGGCTGTCTTTAATTGCCGTTCGCGCCGCAAGCGAGGGACACCTGCGCTCTTGGTTAATTTCAATGTGGAGCGTATTAATATCATAATCATTGACTGTCATCTTTACTTTCCAAACTTTCGGCAATTAGGCCTGCTTTCCAATATGCGCCCCGGCTTATTTTGCACCGGTTTTTGAAACGCGCGCAATGTTAATATTTTCCCGCTGCGCGAGCCGAGCTCTTTATTCGAGAAAAAAACCGAACGAGTTTGTCGGGTAATGAAACGGAAGTTTTAATATTAGAACTTCGTGCAGCAGGCCTGAAGTTTAACTGCCTGTGACAAGTTTCAAGAGGGAGCCTGTCTCGTTCTGAATATTTATGTTAATTTGTTTATTAATATAGGAGGTTATTTTTGTTTATACTAACAGTGCAGAAGTAAATAAGAAATAATAAAGTAAAAAATTACAGCGTAATAATCTAGAAAATTATAGCTGATAGAACCTTTCTAAAGCTATGCAATTTATCATAGATCATTCATCAGTTTTAAACTTTTTCACAAGATTGATTATGTGACGGTTGGGAAAAGAGTTATTATTCAGATCTATGATGAAAAATATTTTTCTCGTCATTTTTTTTTTTTTTTTTTGCATGACTAATGAAATAGAAATCAGCAACAGTGATATCTTTTTTGTGAAAGAAATAAATTTTGTAGAAATAACTGCCTCAAAATTTTATTTAAATAATAAAGTATCAACCATATATTTTGCCATATATTTATTTAGATCTGTTTATTGGAGATAATCTAGGTCGAAAATTTTTATTAAGATTTGTATAGTGCTTTAGGGCAAGCTTTTTTATATGATATGCCAAAGATGTGACAACTATTGTTTTAAGAGAAGCATTCTTCAAATTAGACCAGAAAATCTGGTCGCTGAACATGATGGCATGTATGTATAATACATCTTAAATTATTTAAATATCCATTTTAAAATAATCACTATCATAATAATTTTTCGGTTACTTGTAATCCACTATTAGTAGAAAACGTAATAATTTTTAGCGAATCAGTTTTTTCATGCAGTTATCTTTAAAAAAAAAAATAAATAAATAACATCACGTTTCAAATCACGAGATAGGTGATGCACTACCATTATGTTTCAAAAACTTATTTTTACTATTTACTAAAATTCCCTCCTCCGTTATAATTGATTTAATTATTACTTTTAAATTATCTTTTGAAAAATCACATGAGAAATCACGTGAAAAATCTTAGGATAAGACAATGACAAATTATATAATTTTAAAAATGCCTAATAAATATTGCAATTGATTTCATCACATTCAGAACATGTTTTTTTATTTCATAATGTCATATGATTATTTTTATTAGATTCTTAACAAAATCTTTTGCCTGGACGTTTAATTTGTCTATGCAAATTTTTAATTAAAAAAATATATATTGTTGCCAAGCTTATCTTTAATTACAAGAATATGATAAGAAAATACTTTTTAAAATTTTAAAACTGGATAAAAATATAGGTTTTCAAAAATAATGATGACAAACATTTCTTAAAAAATTTATAATTTTTAATATTTTTATTGGCATTTTTTTTAACCACGAATATATGAATTAAAACGATTAAAAGCGTTAAAAATATCTATTTTGAAATTCACTTTGTGAATTAAATTTGAAAACTTAATGATCCGAAACATGTTTCTTTCAGGCACAGCACCTTCATTGCCTTACAAAAAAAGTATCCAAAATTAAAAAAAAAAAAATTATTATTGTAAAAGAAAATGAAAATTTAATAAAAAATTTAATAAATATTATTTAATGAAATGAAGTTAATGTGATTTCAAATATATAATTTATGCATTTCTGAAGCATCTTTTCAAAGTGATATTTTACTAAATATATCACTTACATACTGTAAAAAAGAAACTACATGCATATATGTCATTTATGAGGAAGAGATAATGTGTTTATCGGCAACGAAGCTCTGATCTGGCAAGTCAGACATTACTGTCTGCAAATAGAAACTAAAAATTCTTGTATCTGCATTTGCAAAACTATAAAAAGGGTAAAATTTGTATATATTTAAAAGTACCTTAATTTTTTCTTAAAAAATAATAAAATTAACACCCAAAACACGACTAATCTAAACCATATACCGTTTTTTTATTTTAATCTAGTATAATATCCTATTAAAATACACAGCACCTCTTACTCTGTTTTCAGAAAATAGCAACTACAACTGTTTGTAAATCACAAACCTTATCAAAACTCGGAGTACCACCTTGATTAAACTCCCTCCTCAGAGCTCGCAAGCCCACAACAATGGCCACGCACGAGCCACCTAGCTCGGAAAAATCCCTCGAAATTCCTGCGCCTCCTCCGGCTCTTTATTACTCACTTATCGTCGTAATTAATTAGCCATTCGCGCGTCTGCCGGCGCATTTTTGCTTACGCGGAGGAGCGAGCGGAGTCCGGTTATGCCTGCCTATATAAATTCGCCGGCGCGCACTACGCCACATAGCCGGTTCTGCCGGCTGTCTACTCTCCTTTCTCACGCACACACAGCCGCACGGTATCTTTCGACTCTCTTTCTCTCTCTCTCTCTCTCTTTCCCGCCTCTTCGCCGCGCACGCCGCGAGTCTTGGCCGCAGTGAGGACGGGCCGTAACTGTCCGCCGTGTATGTGTCGCTTATTTGCGAGTCGCAGGCGCGCTGGGCCTCTCCGACGTGGAAAAGACGCAGCGCTGATGCGGCTGTAGCGCAGCGCGGCGCATATGGATACGCGCTGCAGCGTGCGTGGCCAAGAAAGTCGAAGGATGAAATTCGCGTTTGGGCGTGGGATTTTTTAGGTGGATTTTCAGTTTGATGAGAAATTTGAAAGATGACTGGTTTTAACGTGTGTTTGAATGATTGAACATTCGATTTGGAATGTTTGTAGAACTTACTGAGATATTCTAGAAAATATTGTTCATCTCATATGGGCCTTCGAATTTGATACATATTTTCATATGGTTCAGGTAGTTTCTTTTACTTAGTTTTTGAAATAATGATTATGAGACATTACTTATACCATTTTATTATGAGAAGCTCAAGGAAATTATACTATTATCATCATAAAGAAGAGCAATTATGAAATCTAATTAATCCGAATTACATATGGTAACGTAAAGTCGACCTATTTTGCCCAAGAGTGAACTGCGAGCAAGAAAAAGTTCTTTTTTACTGTTTTTTTTGAAATTTTATGTTAGTTCATGAAAAACAATAGAGCCAGACGTTAAGAATCATAATTTCTATTTACTAGTGGCGACATAGTAAATTACATATTTAGGATATCCCAGAATTTGTGAGCCCGTAGCACAATTAAATTTCTATTTGAGCCAATTCATTCCCAATGATGTGTATGTTATTTTTTACCTTACTCAGACCAATAAGATCTTCACATTAATGTTTTTGAGCCAGTGTGAGCGCAAGTGATATTTTCAACCAGGGTATGGTGAAAAGTAGTGAATTTACCATGAATCAATAGAGGATACTATAGTTCACATACTTGCCACGTAAACATACTTTGAACTGATTAACTTTTGCTCCCTAGGGATGCAATATACTATTTTCATACGAGTGTGCAAAACTTAACTTTGATGATTTTATTTTCTTTGTATAAAGCGAGCAAACTTTTTTGGCACGATTATGTCAGAACTTCCATTTTTACTCCAGGCTTGTCATTTTTTCTACGAAAACAGAGTTTCCGACTATTAATGACGAAAATAGAATATTAGTAAGCCACGGACCAAAGAAAGTTGATCAGTCCACAAATGCATATATACCTACACTTGATTAGCAGTGGAAACCTACATTTGAATCAATGAAGATTGCAAAAAGTAACGACCGGAACACATACAAATTAGTGATCCTGAACTTGTGCGATAATTATCTACTTTGCGCACTCATCACAAAATCTATTATTTTTGCTTACGGTCGATTTTTTTCGCTTGCTATCTATTCTTTTTTCTCTCTTACTTTTTTAGCCGCGAAGTAATGGTTATTTACAACACAAGTGCGGTAAAGTAGACGTACATACGAGATTAAAATCACTTTATTGTACATAATTTTTTGACACGGCGTTCGGAAAGCTTGTTTTAATGCATGCATTTCCGATCGAGCGTGTGGAAAAAAATCTTATTTTAAATCCGCTTTTGTTGTCAAAAATCTTTTTCATGTTATTCTGTAAATTTTCAGAACAATATCATAACATTTTTGTGTGGTCGATTTTACAGTTTCTTTTAATGCTATATTTTTTTTATTTTTCCGCAATTATATCTTACCAAGATCTTTAGGTCTGCATATTAACGAAGAATGTGGTAGCAAATAAGAATAAACTTAGTATGTATCGTGCGTCAAAATCTTAATGTATTAAGATTTTGAGTAAGTCTTACGATGGACTGGGATTATCGACAAAGAAAGTATCACGCAATCGGGTCACGAATTTCAAAGAAACTTTAGAGAGGGATTTGTCCTAAAATATGAAATACATTCTACAGCGTTTAGTTAATAGGCATTGCAGTTTGAAATACATCCCATAAGCATAAAGATTTTAATCCAGGCTTTGACTTAAACCCTATACAACTTGACCAAAGGATGTAGTAAAGAGTTATTTGTAAAGCTATTTATAAAATTTAGCAAGCAATATTTAGTTTAATTTTTTGTAGCTTATATAATGAAAGTCGACTAGTTTAAGCTCTAAAATAAAAACTTATTTCTTGCACTTAAATTAACTTTTGAATAACTCTCTTGTGCATACCTTGACAAAGTTATAAGAATCCAAATCAAACAATATTTGACTTGAATCTTTACAATTTGAACACCCTATTTTTTGACTGCACTGTCCAGTGAAAAAACGCCAAAACGCATGTTTCATATTTTGTATCAAAGAATAATTTTTTCCAAGATTTATGGAAATCCCTGACTCAAAGGTGGAATACTCTCTTTTTAAATAGATAACTATTTTTAATAGAATAGATTTTAAATACAGCTCGGTCGCTTCTTTCCAATAAAATCCTCAAGAAATTATTTTATAGCAAATTGAGCGTATGCGGGATAAATAAATCAACTGTCGCGAAGAAATCGCTAATACATATGTTTTTATAACCAATACCACTGTGCATCAGTTGCTGCCAAGTGATGTCTCCGAAAGACCTATGGGATTTTCCCACAGACTCTTTGAAATTCACATCTTGCTGTTAAGCTGTACTTTTCAAGACACGTACACGATTTTACCGTCAGCTTACTGAGAAGTCTGTTTTAATTTTAGTCGGAGTTGCGAATCTAATGCAGGCATTTCGCGGATATTGCCTGTCAAATTGAATGCTTTAACAGTGTAATAAGCGTTTATGAAATACAATTTTTTCTCTAAGTTATTAAAACATTAAAATAAATTATTAAATATTTTGAAACAAACATTGAAATAATAATTTATTATTTGCAATTTTAAAAAGAATTATTGAAATAAAAATTGTTTATTTAGCTTAAATTAAGTATCCTTATTTTCTAAAATATCTGACTGAAATAAATACTAAATTGTATACTAATTTTTTTATAAATAAAATTTTAAGGGGTTTAAAGATACATAACTTTAAAAATACTACAATCGATACAAATTTTTATGCATAAATTATTCCTGCAACTTAAACATTGATTTTTCATTTGGTATGGAACTTTTCAACCAGGCACTTTAAAACTAATTTCACAAAACCGAAAACAGCAATCACAATTCCTATTTCAGAACGTAATTAAAGAGTCAAAACATAATTACACGACTAGAAAAACTTTCAAAATTTAATGAATATACAGAGTAATCACGAACAAGCGGGGCAAATATTTGAACTCCGAAGAAGAGAGTGTATATATGGAGTACATGGAGGGGAACGACAGGAGCAGAAAAAGAAATCCGCAAGTCGAAAGTGCGCGTATACGTACACAGACCGCTTGAGATTTCCAATAGCCAATTGCCGTCATATGTTTCTGTAAGGCAATTATGGAAGACTCAAGTGCGTACAGGCCTAAATCGCTGCACGCCGAGGCAACAGAAGAAATACTCAACGACGCTCGCAGGAGTGAAGGTCGGTTACAAGGCCGCATAACTCTCTACTTTCGAGAAGCGTCGATTTAAGATGAATTAAAGAATTCTGAACCATCGGATCTTCTTGATTCTTGCTGTAGTTTGTATAATTTTGCAGTTATTGAGAACAGATATTGGTGCGACTTGTTTTTTTCTTTTTTAATTTTGATTTTTACCTTTGATGTTCTTTATTTCTTGAGTTCTAGATTATAGATTTAAGTAAAATTATACGTCTATGAGTTGTTGCGTTAAAAAGATGATACCACGTTGTATATCAAAGTTATATAATTTATATTTTTAAGTTACATGCACTATTATTTCTGCTGTAAATAGATTGGGTTTAAAGTGTTAAAGTTATAAATAAAGTTGAAAAATTCCAGATTTTTCTTGAGTTCAGGTATAAGTCTATAATATAATGGAGAAGCCCATTAATCATTTCTGTCTCATCAAATTTATACCCACGGCTTCACTAGTCATTATTTTAAATTAATAAATCAACGATTTTTTTCTTAAACTCTTTGATCTATTTACAATTTTATTTTTTAGTTAAAATATTAAGATTATTTAGTTTTTTTGGCGTTGTTTATTTTAAATTTCACCTCCTAATTAAATAAGGTATTGGTATCTGTTGCATCATTAAAATAAAGAACCAAAAACTCCAATTCAAAACTACAATCACCATCCTCACACTTCTTTCCAATAAAAAAATTAATTCAACAAAATCTCAATCCTCGTCCCCACAATTTAAACCATAAAGCCTCTCCATATTCAGTTCGAGCTGCCTCACCATTCCCAGCACACTCAATCCCAACCCACGCTAATAATAAAAATATTTTAAAAGCGCAGACACGCGATTAGCGCGCGAGCGCGAGAAACGAGCCCTGCGCCAATGATAGCTTTCGCAATCGGCAAAGGTACAATAACGGTTTCCCCATACGTGCGGCGTCAAAGCGCTCGTAAATCAAGCCCCCCCGTGCACGCCGCGTTACATGCGTATATAGCTATATACGTTTCCACCTCCGCGCGCGGTCCCTGGCATCATCGCTCGCGTCCACGCAACGAAAAGTCTCAGCGGCGAATACCTCGATCTCTCGCGCCCTCGAGCCAAAAAATCGTCAACACGCGAAGGCCTCGTGAAACAGTGTATATGTCCGCCGCTCGCAGTCCTCGTGCCTCTCAAGTGTAATGAACCTGGCCTCTCGTGCGAATTGCAGCTTGGCCAGGCGCCTTGTATCCACTCCTTTAATACGTACAGACCGCGAAGGTGTGTTCGCATGCGCGAGCGTGTATAGAGTCGCTCGCGGTGGGCGTGGATTTTTTTATTTGGAAAAAAGCAGCACGCTCCGCCGCGTATTGGGATCAATGACACCCGGGGCAGCCCGAAGATATTGCGCACATATACATATATACACGTGCATGTGCAGCGCGTGCTGGCGCAAGCTTCGCGCAGGAGGTGGAGGAACGAGCCCGGAATTCCATCAGAGTTGCTCCTCCCCACCCGAGAGCTGCGCGGCCTGAGTAGTATAGTACAGGACCTACTGGTTGCAGTTGCTATTTATAGCCCAGGCGCGCGCGCGCGCGTTCGCTTGCATATATACGCCTTTTCAAAGTTCGCGCGCTAAGCTCGCTTCTCTAGGACACGCGCTCCTTCTTTTTCGACGCTGACGAGAGCGAGCTAGGCCTGTAACTGCTGCGAGTCTTAATCGCTTTAATCCCGACACGCTCGATCGAGCCGATAACGTCGAGCGAGCAAAAGAGAGAGAGGGACGAATATTTCTGTCCCTTTATTTTTTACGATCTGCGAGAGAGGAGCCGGGCCCCGCGCTGTCCGTCTCTATCTGCATCTTCCGCGCTCTGCAACCTGCGACTTGCGCGCCGCTGGAATAACCTGTTTGCGTCCTCGCGCCCGAACGAGCGCCCCGAGAGACGCGACAAGAAGTCCGCGGCGGGCAAAAACTACCGTCTATTAGCGTTAAATTTCAGCCTGCAAGTGTTCGCCTCGTGCATAGTTTCCCTTTTTTCTGGGACGGCTTTTTATCTAAGATGCAGGCGCTTTCAGGCTAGTGATGTAGCCGGGGAGAATACGCTAGGATTGAGTTATGAGAGGGACAGATGTTATATTAGTTTGAAATATATCGAAGATTGCTTTTGACGCGATGAGAGTTTAAAAACTTTGGGGTGATTTTTGGGAGTGGAGGTTTGTACAGATTACTTCGGATAGGTCTTATTACTTTTGTAGTGACATTGAATACTTGAAAATTTTAAGTTTGAGTAATATTTTATTTGACACAATATAGATTAATAATTTGCGATTTATAAAATAAACGTTAATTGTTCAAAAACTTATTCATGCTATCAAGGTAAAAATATGCTACATTGGTTTCTAAATAGTACATTTGGTCACGGGTGTGGAAATGGACTATTTCTTTCGTGAGACGTTTTTAAACGTAGAAAGCACAATCAGATACTTTAAATAGTACATTGTGCAACAAGGGGAGAAAGTAAGCTTTTTCTAGCGAGGGTGAGGTGTTCAACATGAGTCGTAGTCGAGTGCTCAAAACACCTTACCCGAGTCTGAGAAAGCCTTTCTTCTCACGTTACACACCGTATTTTTTCAACGAGCGCAAGAGAGGCCCTTTTTTGAGCCTAAAATTGGTAGAGGGAATTGTGCATTTTGAGTCATACACAACTCAATGGTAAATGTAAACAGGGCGGAAATGGGGCCATTTCCACCCTGCTGAAGAGGGCGGAAATGAGGC
>UELX01003605.1:0-22390 GCA_900480035.1 Eupelmus urozonus
CGTCGACTAAGTAAATAAAGCAAACTACACCTACATCTTGGTTCGTCAAAGATCAAAAATTTTTTCAACCTCATAAAAAAACTATACTGCGAACGATTTCCACCATTCTACAATAAAAGAATTTAGTTTAACCGTTAGACTTATTTTTATTATAATTAATAAAATAAGTAAACTAACATTATTAGATTAAATATGGAGGGAGTCAGTTTTAGATAGCGTAAATATTCGACATATAAAATATCAACTAATAGTTGTAATTTAGACAAAATTCTTGACTGATATTGCAATTATTATAATGAAAAAATTATTTATCTTTAAAGAAGTTTTGTACAAAGTTTTGAAATAATTTCAATTCAATATACTGAGAAAAAGCGATGTGTTAACAAGCAATCAAGCGGCATCAGTAGTGCGGGCTACAAGAAATCCGTGAAAATCAAATCAGACAAAAAAAAAATCATCCGCCCATATGCTGCGTTCTCGCGCGTTATTTTACTAATAGTGCTCTAAGCAATTCACATTTTTTAATTATTAAAAACAAGCAACTATTAGTTTTTGCAGATTAAAATAATTTGCTTTTAAAAAAATTTCTTTTTTCATTCTCCACCTCAATATAAAAATAGCATTTTTTTTAAAATCGATTTGTTGAAAATTCACTTCTTTGGACAATACTTTTCCGCGATTTTGAACGCTTTATTCCTTCTATATCGAAAGAGGATCCCTCTATTTTCTTTTTTATACATACTAGAATCCGGACTTATGTGCGCTTCGCGCACAGGCAGTTTGGGCTGTTAAGGTAAAGTCTGTCATTTAGAAACAATTCCAAAAAACAATACATTCGCGACTTTCAAACCAATAGAAATGCTCGGAAAGGCATAACAATATTCATTGTACCTCGTTTTTAAGAATAGATTTTGACCCTATTTTCTTTGTTTGCATTTACATACATATAATACTATCTTAATCAAATCGGTTGCTTTATTTGTAAACTAAAGGCCGGTAAAGTAAATATTAGTCGGAAAAATGTGGTATAATAATAAATTTCTTATTGAGATTTATATTTATATTATTTATAAAAATTTTAATGAAGTTACAAATAAAATATAAAAATGCTACGTTTTTGAACAATATGTTAATAATTAAATTTAAAATTATACTAAAAAAATGTGGGAAAATATAGATGCAGATCTTTCATTTGGAACTCCGTTTCAAAATTCCAAAACAACATAATAATAAGTTTTGTACTCTTTCATCTGTGTTAAAAAAAAAAAAAAAAAAAAAAAAAAACAATGATTTTATTTTATTTCACTGTATGATCTCTTTCAATCAATTATTCTAGATTTTTATAATCTTGATTTC
Organism: Eupelmus urozonus; assembly: GCA_900480035.1. Classification (NCBI taxonomy): domain Eukaryota; kingdom Metazoa; phylum Arthropoda; class Insecta; order Hymenoptera; family Eupelmidae; genus Eupelmus; species Eupelmus urozonus. The sequence goes on from UELX01003605.1 coordinate 1,357, forward strand.
AATTATTATTCAAAATTACTAAAAATCAAATGCAGACAAATACTATTTTAGGCAAAAGTATTCTTTCGTTTACACTCAGAGAATTAACTGAAATTTAAAAAAAAAACTATACAAAATGCGACAAAATGCGTATACCGGGATTTTTCTATTCAATAAAATAAAATATTAAACAAAATATACGTATAAATACTTACAGTTTTTCTATGTTGGAAGGATCATCGTCGTATCCTGCTATTTCTGATTTGATAAGTTGGACCACGCAAAAAATTAATCCAATCAACACAGTGGCGAGCATCAATCGCCTGAAGTAGCATGATGTTATCCGCATTTTTGTTCAGTGTGTCCCTGTAACTAAAATAACTAATCTCAAAAATTCAAATCCGTTTCTAACCCTAGAAGACATAGTTTGTGTAATTAAAATTATCTTCTGAAAATTCATAATAAATATGCGTAGTTTTTCCGATTACATATACACATTTTTATCTTACGTTTCTTATACTACACTATATACCAAAGATGTAAAATTTTTTCATTACATTTATGTAACACAAAAATATGTAATTTCAGCGAACATTCCGTTTTAAATTTATACATTAGGTATGTTTTTTACATAATTTCTACGAAGTTCCTTTATTTAAAAAAATGTTTATTTTTAACAAATTAGTAAACCGGAAAAAATCTGACAGTTTTAAGTGGAAAAGCAATTACATTGCAATTGTCACGAACTACAATAACGCGTATTAAATAAGTAATAACAAAAATAATACTATTAAAAGACAACGGTTCCTAATTAAAAATATAATTATATTTAAAATCTGCAATAAGGCATCGATGTAATTTTGGGTCAAATCTATAATACTGTAGACCCTATATTGATAGAATTAATGAAGTTGTCGAATACAAAATTTTGCTTACTCATGAGTTCATACAAAATGCTTCAGATTATCGACAGTAGCACCCGTTTCGTCTTCCACACTCTAATTAAAACCAGGACAATCTTCAAATTTAAAAATTTTGTACAAAATTATAACTTGGCATTTATTTAAAAATTTATTAAATACTATGAACTTTTTCAGCATTGGAGGATTTTAGCTATGTACTTTATTTTTATAATTGTAAAAATTTAACAATTAAAACAAATGTCTTCATACTAACATTCGTCTTTACACTTACTATCTAATATTTTCTCAAGGCCAAGTGAAATCGCGAGATAGAAATTGTCACAGAATATTAAACGGGATCCCAAAATGTTTGGCATAAACATTAATTAGTTCAGTTAGAAAAATTTTTTTCCTAATGATTAAGCGTTTTACTAGAAGCTAATGTCAGATTTTCAGAAAAGTTTAATTGACTGTTAAAAATTATCGATATTAAAATGTCGGTAAGCTCGAACTTTGATATTGATATTTTTCTGTCTATATTTTTTAAACAAAATCGGTAGAGCTTTTGTTACAATAGCCAACGTCAGCTTCTTGCAAAAAATAAAATGATTGGAAAAAAATTTCCTATCCGATCTAATTAACGTTTACGAAATAATTTTGTAGAGATATCTGCTCGGCCCTTTCTCATTTCCTTAAAAATTTATTTTTATTCGAAATTATTTGTATACTTGTAAAGTTACAAATATTTTCATATTTTCATTTTATTATAAAAGATTAATATAAAGAAATTTTATTTCATAATAAATATACTTAAATGAATAGAAAATGAATCATAAGTAATAAAATTAGGACATCTATCTTATTTTTTCGTGAGATAAAATCAATTTTTAATTTTCAACTTTCAAAGCTAAAAACTTAAAAAATACTCACAAGCTTAAGAATGTATGGGTATAACTTGAATTCATAAATACGCGACCGATATCACTGAAACATGCGTGTTTCAAATTAGTTCTAACTATAAACTTTAACAATAAATCTTTTATTTTTATTTTTATTTTTGTTTCTAATTTCAAATCATAAGATATTTCAAAAAATTCATAAATTACTGTAAAATTTAAGATTTTATAGTTTATGTCAGAATTTTTTTTACTATCATATTATTTTAATATAACAAAAGCTTGAGGTACAAAACAAAAAATTAATATAGCAGTATATTAATACTGGTCGGGAGAACTCATTATTAATACTTTAAAAGTTTAAAAACATTAATCCTTGATATATTTAGATAATTGAATAAATAAATAAAAACTAGACGAATAAACAAAGATTATGTGTAAATAACTATCTTAATTTTGAAAATAAATCTTAATAAAACAATTTTTTTATAATAGTTAAATTTTTATATTTCAAATAAATTGTATAAATTACTTTGTACACTTTCGATTGTGTTTTTACTTTACAACTTTTCGCCGATACTAACTTTTTAAATTATACAACTTCCCTTTTTTTTACCGCGAAAATAATTCTGAAGCGCTTACGTACCATCTTTTAAAATTATTCATCATTAATCGAAATCGCTATAAAACTACACAATATAGCTACGGCGACAAGCACACATTCCAATTTCAAAATCTCTTCTGCTACGCCTCGCGACATTAAATCCCGAGCCGACATCCAACCAGCGTTCAGATATCAAAAGCCAATAAAAAATCAAGATGACCTTAAATAATCCCATTATCATCCACTACTATTATTATTCAACTATTCCTAAACCACCAAGATAACAAACTTACTATCTTCACCACGTATCCTAAACAATCTCTCGCCTAGCATCAACCTCCCGAAAAAATACAAAAAAAAATCCAACACCCAGCATACTTACACACTCCGAGAGTCCATTCACACCCACGCACGTCGCGAAACTTTCTCCAAAACCGCCTCAACTCCCGCATCGAGCAAACACCGGCCGTCAAGCACAAATCAACGCGGCCAGCTGCAGGAAAAACACAAGGCATCGCCGCGACGATGACTAAACTGCGTCCGAGCGCACACGCACAGTACCGATCGATATTCGCACGAGAGCGCGGCTTTGGGGAGGTTATGTCATCCGCTCCGAAAACTCGCCTTCCCCGGATTACACACGAACTCTGGCGAACTCTGTTATATACCCCCAGTGCACGACTTACCTCGAGGAGAATGTAGCGGCTTCGTCGTCGGCTGGGCGGCGGTGCGTATTAGCGGCCGGCCGCTGCTGCCTCATATCGGGAGTGCTGTTTTGAAAGATAAAGCCAGCGCTCCGATATACACATAATCGCGCGCGCACGGCTCTCTGACGGTGCTCTGTGTTGACTCGCTCTAAGCTAAGCTGTCTCGCAGCGGGCAGCGCGCGCGCGCTCGGCTCGACAGCTGCGCCACGAGCTCCGCTGATGTTTATGTATATATATGTATATACGTGTATGTGCATCTATGGGCTATGTATGCGAGTATTCGGGTGGCTGCAGCAGGCTGGGGCGTATATGTATGTATAGGTATACTGTTACTGTGTACGCCTGCTGGCGCGAGTTGTAGGACTGCGGCAAGAAACGGTCGTTTGAATGTGTTGTTCGGTGCGCGGTTTAATTAGAGTGATCTGGAGATGTCAGAGCTATTGGCAGAGGCGGTTGTGGCTTTGAAGCAATTTGATTTTTTGCGGTTTTTAATTTGGATGCAGTGACGCGCGGGTCAGATGCAAATGCGGATCGTTTGCATACTATGAGTGTGTATAAATAAGTCGTGGGAAGCTGAGAAACAATAATTTTAATTATAAGATTTTATTAATTTTAAAATTGTGTTTAACATTTTTAAATTATTATATTATTTTCTGATGTTTGATTGTTCAGGAATTTATATGGCTACTTTTTATAGTTGTTTAGAAGAAAATTAATATTAATGTTAGCACGTAGATGAAAAACTTTGAAAAATATTTAAGCAGATTATATAAGCATTTTATAAGAACAATATAGCCTTATTTTTTAAATTCTTTTAAATTTATACCGATTAAACTTTTGAGAATATTCTTTCATTAATATAAAGCTCCGATAATTTCAACATACCTGAGTCACAAGTTAATAAAGAAACCAAAATATAACATACTTATTTTATTTAAAAATAAAAAATTGAAATCCCCCAAAAAACACATTAAACTTCAAAAACTACATTAGGTAAACGCAGTAATCATTTTCAATAAACCCACCGTTTCACAGAAAAAAAAAGGCCATCAAAAACTACAATACCACTCCAGCCGCGATATAACATTTACGAATCACAAAAGCGCTCGATGAGTCGCCTCTGACGACTTCTGAAAAGGTACAAGGCGACAGAAAAGAAAGAGTAAGACCGCAGCGGTGCCAATTGTCAATGCGGAATGGACGTCGTCGAAGAATTGCTAAATAGGCAGAAGAGCGTCGATATACGTAAGTGCTATTGACTGCGATAAGCGAGCACCGCGATTGTCGGGGATATGGATTTGGTCTACTTTTTATGATAATTGAATAAAAAGGTAAAGGTTGTTTGTAGAGGATTAAGTGGGTATTAGGCTAAAACGTTTTATTTTGTATGCAGAGTTTGGGATTGTCATTGAATTCAATTGAAGCGCTAAATTTTGTATTGGATGTTAAAACGCTATGAAAATTTTTATAAGGTTTACTATAATTATATTTAAATGTGCATCCAAAGTAATGTCAATTTATTAAACTTTATCATTCTGTGATGCTCTTAAGAATAATAAAAAAAATAGGCCAACATTGTTATTGTAAACAATTACATATTCTTACGAATTTTATATTAGCATTAATTTGAAGAATAATATGCAATAAAGCCTTTGATTCCCGAATAAATTTTACAATACTTTGATTTTAATATTATTTTTATTAATATTTTTTGTTGTAAATTGACAAAATAATTTTTTAAAGTATATTATCAGATTATATTTTATATGAATTTGAGAATTCTGTAAGTACAATTAAAATTCTTTCCTAATAAATAAAACAAAACAAACAAAAAAATGCATGAAAATAAAGTTATTAAAACACCCACATCCGGAATTTTCATATTACCCACACGAATATAAAGGTGACCTAACTGTTGAAGAATGGCGTATACTTAAATCGAAAAAAATCGATGAAATTTCCATTTCTTGATATTTAAGACATAATGCGGTACATTTGCCGCAAAAAAAGAAGTACATAAAAATGTTTTGCGAAAGTAACATGAAAATATTTGGCATACAAAGTAATCATGCTTTAACTATATATTAGAGAATATTTCTTATCTGTTAAGACATACGCATTTGGCTCAACAGTTATGAAAACTTTAGGTTTTAAGTAATCGCGACATGTGTCACAGAGGAAATCTAAGGGTTAAGAAATAAAGAAATTAAACATTTTTTAAAATATTTTTTATTATTCTATAGTTTTTAATGGAAATAACACTATCAGGACTTTTGAAATTTAAAAACCAAACTCAAATCGTATTGTTCTTCTTCATTTAAGTACTTTAGAAATCATTATTTTTCAAAAATTCTACAAATTCGAAAAAAAAAGAAAAAAATAAAATTTTCAAATATAAGTGCAAATATTGCACTCCCTTATCCAAACAATGTACCCATCGTAAAAAAAAGCGGATTCGCCGTTCTCTTTTTTCAAAAATAGTTTCTACAGCAATTTGAACTCACAAAAGGTTTCCTGCCTTCAAACCGGAAGTAATCCCGCCTTTAGCGTAACATTACATAAATCGTCCTCGGCACACTCGCTCACAAAATAAACATCTCCAAAAAAAAAAATCAGCAGTCTTTCAAAATTTCGCGAATACATTAACCGGTCCCAAACCAATAACGACCCACGCTCCCGGCAACCCACTTCCTCCCACTCTACTCCCATCCCAAAAAAAAGCCCACCACTCCCCAGCAACGAAGCCTCCCTATTTGACTTGCTTGTCGGTACTGAGCCTCTTGCGCAGCAGCCTGAGCTGCTCGAGCCGATCGTTGGGCGCGCCCAGGAATATGTTGAGCCGCGGCTTGCCGATCCCGTTCGTCCAGACTGGGCCGTCGTCCCAGAGCAGATCCAGCCCGCCCACGCGCTTCTCCAGGCCGGTCAGCTGGCGCTCGAAGTCCAGGACGTTGAGGACGTCGTCGACGAGGTCGAACTTGAGCCTGAAGTCCTCCGGGTCTGTGGCGTTGAGCGACGGCGAGGCGTTCACCTCGAGGAGCCAGGGCTTCAGGCGGGCGTCCAGGATTACATCGTAGCCGTAGAGCTCGAACGAGTTGCGCCCTGGGATTATGACGGACTGGACAGCGTGGAGGCTCGCCATTATCACACCTGAGTGAGGGAGAGAAAAAATAATTTTTTTAAAGTATGTTATCTGATTAAGTTAATCAATCTTAATTTAATTTAAATTAAGAAAATCAAGTTGTTATAACATCCACATCCGAAATTTTCATGATATCCATGTGTCACAGTAGGAATCAAAGGGTTAAATTGAAAATGTGCGTTTTAGATATGTTGTTTTTTCGGAACTCAGGAAAAAAATATATTTTCTTTTGTTTATTAAAAAAATTTATTTTATAACAAGTATACATTGCAGTCAGAAGTATATTTTATTGTATACATTAACATAAGCGTTAGCATAAATATCTATTAAGGTGATGAAAATATAAATTTAAATTTAAATTTTATGGTAAGGGGATATTTTTCATGTACCCAAGTTCAATCTGTGCTGGTAAATTGAAAGACTATAAGTTAAAATTTTTTGTAATGTTTAAATTATTAGAGTATTTATGAGGACCTAAATATTTATGAAAAAATTCCAAGTTACGTAAGCAAATTATTTCTCTTAAGAAATAAATTTTATAACTTAAGTAAATTGACTTATGTTAGATTATTTATAGTCTTTCGTCTTATGATCACAGAAATGTCTCTGTATTTTAACCCTTAATTGTTTTAGAATTATACTTGTAATTTGATACAACAATTTTAAGTATTAAACGTCGCTATTAAAAAAAAACAGGAGGGTCAATATTTATTTTAAATATTACATTTTTAATTTTCATGTAAAAAAAAAAAAAATTTTTGTGATTCTTAATACCTCTTAAATTGAGAAATATACATATTTGATAAAACTGCACTATCAAATTGCAAATGCAATTCTAAATACGTGATAACTATTAAATACAAATTGCATTTTATATACAATTACATTAATATTAGTTGAAGTTTTATTAAAATAATACTTTCTGTCTATTATTGATTACTATTATATTGTTAAAATGTATTATTACAATATTAGAAAATCACTTTGTACATTATTAATGATTAAACTTTGAAATATATATGAGACAGAAGCTAATTCATTTACTATGTAGATACACTGCATTTGTTCTAAAAACGATATTAACATTTGGAATGTTTTATCTGAAACCCATGAGTAAAAAATCTATAAATTTGTTTTAAACAATTTTACGTTAATTTAAACACTTAGAACAGCCTACAAACAAATTTTCAAATCTAAAGGTTAAAAGAGTTAAAAGTTATAAATTTTAGAAAATGTGTAAGAACACGTTTTTTTCTAAATGTTGTAAGAAAATGTAATAACATATCTATTTTTTTAAATTTTAACCTTCTAATTGTCTACTAATTGAAAATCTTCAATTTTCAAAATAATTAAAAAAATCTTATATTTCGGTAGTCTTATATCTTTAAAAACTGTCGACCTTTAGTTTTAAAAATTTGTTTTTAGACTATTTTAACTATTTTGAACAAAATAAGAGAGTTTAAAACAAATTGAAATAGTTATCTATCGGTTTTACGTATAATATTCTGTTCATTTCACTATCTCAATAAAAGTAAGCACATTCTAAAAATTTCGCACGAAAATTTTTACCTGAAACTTTTAGAAAGCACCTTTTTTTAAAAGTAGACTTCTTATTAAAACTTATTTGTTGTTATAATGACAAAATGATGAAATGAAACTTTTTAATCAGTCATTAATAATTGATTGAATATACCTATACGCATTAATTCTATAATGATATCGTCAAAAATGCAATAAGAACTACGTTTAAGAAAACCTAAAAATTTAATAATTTAATGTGTAATTTACAAATTGAACTGCTACTTTTTAATTGAGTTATTATTTAAACTTTATCAGAATATAATAATATTTACAATTTTTATTTACATGTCATGCAACATCAAAGTCTTGTCAGTCTCAATTTTTGATTTTTCTTTAGAAAATAGTTTAATAACAATTATTTGCTACACTCATAAAATTAAAATTTAGAATTTTCTTAATTTCTCAATATTTTGATTTCCTTCATCTCAGAAAGAATATTGTATCATATTGCAATCAATACTTTATTTTTATTTTATCTAAAACAAGTTAATAAAATCATTCTCAAATTTTCACTAAAAATTTAAACGGTTGAAACCCATCACCATTAAAAGATAATCAAAAACCCTAATTTAAAAGAAAATTTCGCTGCTTAACAACGCATGCAGTCTAATAAGATCTCTTCTTCAACTCGTTCGCAGTCAATCAACCGGATCAACTCCATCATCCTCGATCTCAAAAACCGTCGACTTCAATTCTCGTCCAGTCTCTTTGCACCGCACCACACAGCTCCAAGCGTGCTTCATCCCGTCCTCCAAAATATCGCTCAACCAGTACAGATGCTCCCCTCCCTTACAAAGCTGTCCATCCCTGTACCACGTAAAAACCGGCCGACATTCCGCCCCGCAATTCGGCACAACAGCGATCCCCAGCTTGCCGTCGCACCAACCCTGCACCTCGTGAACGATCGAGTGTGCCTCAGCCTGACCGTCCGCTGACGGGAAGCTGAACGACTGTTTGAAGCCCTCGTTCAGGTTGATCTGAAGCAAGACCCGCTCGCTCTTCTCGATACGGCTGAGCGTATGGCCATAGTCGAGCGGATCAAACTGCTCGATCGGCGGCGCCTCGCCGCAAAGCTCCTCCATAACGTAGCCGTGGATCGTCGATTTCTCGCACTCGGTGTAAGAAATCTCGCGCGAGTACTTGGAGACCCTAGCGTAGTGGTAAAACAGCCTTACGTCGTCGGGCTTAGGCAGCAGTCTGACCCGCTGCAGGGCGCAGCTGCTGATCGCCGGATCTTCAAATTTGGACGAGGTCAGGATGAACAGGTTCAGTCGGTAGGGGGTAGTTTGGTGGGCCTCGCAGTAGTCCCAGATGTCGCAGGCCCGATCGTCGTCGGGCCGCTTGAAATCGCTGATGGCGCGGCCGTCGAAGAAGCCCAGGCGCACGTCGAACCTCTCCTCCAGCTTGCTGCTGTCCCCGGCGAATTCCTCCATCGCTAATCTTCGGATCTCCTGGGCTGGATAGGTCTGAGACTCGTCAAGTTTCAGGCGCTTTACGCCGCCGAGGGGCCTTTTCATTCGGCTGTATTTGGTGTCCGTTGGTCCCTTGTGTAGCCAGCCCACCCGGAGAGTTTTCAGTCTTTTGACGGGCGTTTTTAGAACTGACTTTCTTGTGGCTTCCTTCTGGAAAAGGAAAGGTTTATTAAGGATCGAGGAGTTATCTAGTATTGGGTTTTTGATGAAAGATAGGGAATTACCGATTTTGTAATGGTACTGGTTTGTTGATCAATTTCGTTGCTGCTGATTTTGTTATCCTCAGCTGGTAACTTACTTTCTGTGGTGTTTATTGTTTGGGGAACTGGTAAATTATTAATGAATTAGTTGAATTATTTAAATTTAACATTCATGGGTTATTCGGTATTATTGTTTAACGTACTCTCATTAATATGTACATTATATTCTTTTATTTCTGGATTAATGATGATTTCTTCGAATGATACGGTCAAAGCGCGGATTTGCCCGTCTTCGTCTTTGTAAGCTAAGCCATCGGCCTTCGGAAAACGTTGCCTCAAAGACTCTAGAGGCAGTTTTCCGGTGTCATTAATAGTTAATAACATTTTTTCCTCCTTATAACACACAGTTATATCCGTCATCTACAAACAATTTGATACAACAAATTTATAGTGACTAAATTGTTGAATATATATCCTAATGTGAATTTGAAAAAAACATGACTTTAACATTTAATCAAAACATTTGTAAAAATCTGCACAAAATATCGTCAAGTATTGTTAAGGTTTATACAATATTTGAAAACGATTGTACTGAATAGTGCAAAAGGTATATAGAATAAAATTTTTGAGCTGATTTTCATCCGCGCAAAAATCGGAGCTATGGACTATAAATTTTTAATACATCTAATTTGACTATTGGTAATCCAGTAAATTAATAGTAGTATATAATATATTTTGTCTATTTATTTCTCATAGTTTTTGTCTACAGAATATTTTAATTTTATTTATTTGTTTATTTTTTTTAAATTTATTTATTTTGACAGCTATGGAAAATATATGGGAAAATGTATGTATACAATATGTGAGATATTATATTTTTTTCGTAATACTTATTGCCAACACATAAAATTCTGTTAATCCACCATATTGCCATCCCTAGCAAAAAAATCACGTATAACATATCACCTGAAAAATCACATGACATCACGAAACAAAAAATCATGTTTCAAAATTTTAAATATTGATTTGATTTATTTTACAGTACTTTTTAAAAATACATGAGAATTATAATAAATCACGAAATAAATTATAAAATTTCAAAATGTTTAAAAAGTATTTTAATCAATATTTTAATCAATTTTAGAACATTATTTATATTATCATGTGATTGATCATGTAATTATTTTTCTTAGGGATTACAAATATAATTATTGTAATAGTCTTTCTTGCGTAAAACATCCGATTAATTTATAAATAAAAAAAGTATATATCTATATTTATTATCTTTTTGACTGTTTAATTAAGTTGTTAAAAATGATTTTTTCTAACTTTTAATCATATTAAGTTATATTTAATTGTAATTATTTAGCAGTACACAAAATTAAACGTAATAGTTAATTTGATGATTGGACATTTTTGAAATGTGATTAACCCAGGTTTATATATTTTAATCGACAATACCGTATGGTTGTCAGTAAATTTTTAAACTATATTACATTTCAATAAATAAATTAAATTTAAAATAACTTATAATATTTTTTAATTAAAATTTAAAAAAAAATAATCAATTAGATTTCAGATAAAAAATTAAACAGATCGATAATAAACATGTATATAAAAAATTAATATATTCTAATAAATATGTAAATATAAATGGATTTGTTCTGTTTTGTACAAATAAGTTAAAAAATTTACGTTTACAATATATCAATACAATAAGGCTATAAATCCTCTAATTCTATTAAATTTCTGGTGTTAATAATTTTTAAATTTTTAGGTACGCATACTTATGAATTATAAATTTTAAAAATTGTTTCCTTACAGTTTCCCACACTGTTTGACCGCTACGAGCATCGTAAAAATAAACTGCTCATCCAGTCTCGAAGATGTTGAAATTTTAATGCAGAGACCTGTAATATTTGTATTAAAACACTGAAAAACTTGTTCTGACAATGCTGATGTCAAATAAATTTACTGTTAGAAATATCGTACGAATATATTCACCTTTTAAGTTATAATATCATAATGCAGTGATTCTCCCCAAACACCAAAACACACGTTACGTCGCCATATTTAAACTTAGTAGCTGTAGCTCTGTCGATAAAGTAACGGACTAACGGGTACGAGATACTCTTGTATGTATGTAATTTTAAAATAAGATAAAAGAGGGCGCTGTTTCATGGCGCAATTATTTTCTGATTCAAATTTTATAAAACATTTAATAAAAAAGAATTAACAATTTAAAAGATTTATTTTCCAAAAAATATAACAAAATTTATTTTTTCAAATTAGTTTTAAACCCGAGGTCGATTCGCAAGATTCGGGGGAGCCAATTAAATCACGTAATTTAGTTAATTTATATAGATAGGCTTTATATTATTATATTGCTTAAACTCTATGATTTAAACATTTTATGCAAACCAAAATTCTATTTAAATCGGACACACGAAGAGAACACCTCAATCAATACCTCCTATGCAACCTAGCCCCACCATCACGCCAGGCATGTGATAACGTACAACTCACAGTAAATCACTTGCTCTAAACTTGTAAACTATATTCTGAAGAAAGAACTTCCTGCAAGATCACACAAGATTCCAAGAAGACATTCGACTCATCAGAGAACATCTAGAAAACTATTGATTTTATTAAAAAATAGATTATTTAAATCTTTTGTAAACTTGTAAATTTAACTTTATTTTTTCATGTATTAAAAAAAAAAAATGTATTACTGTATTACCAATATTTTTTGTAGTCGCTAATGATCTAGATATCGATGCAACTTTTAAATAAATAAATGAAAAAAAAATTGTATTTATACATTTACAAAAATAAAAACTCTTAATTAATCAAAGATGTAATTTAATAATCTAACATTTGGCTTTTAATTTCTTGTTCTATTTTGGAAACTGATGACTCTCCCTGAGTTTTTTGTTCTAACTTAAAATTAAGTAACTTTTCTTATATTTCATATTTTGTTTCAATTATTTCCTGATTAAGTCCTTATTTCAACTATATTTTTCTAATTACTGTATTTGTATTGACATTATGATTTTTCTCGTGTTCATCTGATTGAATGATGATGGCTTATTTTTAAATTTTATTAAATTTGAATGTATTCCAAAAGTTGCTTACTGTTTCTTTCTCGTAAACAATTTTGTCTGGCTTCCTTTTAAAGATCTGAACCATCGTTATGCATTAACTGCAGAGAAACGAATACTTGTATATTATGCGAATTGGTTTCGAAAATATTGTGCGAATTACCCCAAGGATACAAAAAAATTCAATAGTTTAAAGCTAATTTAAGACTTCACTTTTAGGTACGATGAAGTAAAATGTTTGTTTTACAGATACTATTAATAATTGCGTAATCACTGCAGAAATAAATTTTGCACGTTGATAAGATATGAGAACTTTGACACGAGGTAAAAGGTACAAAAATGTACTCAAAAAAGGTTATTCGATAATTACGGAAAAGCAGAGTTTGCATTTAGCCAACAATTTACCTGTAAAAGTTCAACTCAAACGACAACTTATATCTGTACCTGGCCGAGAACCAGGGAAAACTCTGTAAATAATAAGCTACTCATTATGCGTATATTATCATAATCAAAACAGCCCCGGTCTCACGTATGTATATAAATTAGAGTTGCAACCAAATTAAAAAATTTTAAAATCTTTTTAAAATCTATTGTTTATAAAAATAATACTATAAAATCATTTGAATTAAAGATTTGAACATGTATTTTATATAAATAGAATAGAATTTCTGATATTGATGCAGATAGTAAATCTGTACACTTATCATTTGTAAAGGTTCGGATGTAACGCACTTTTTAAAGTTAAATTTTCATTTTAACATCCTTAGCTCGTTTAAGCTCAATAAATCTTCATTTACAATCAATCTTTTCTAAAAATAATTATTTTCTTTTAACAAAATCGTAGTAAATTGAAAATGATGTTACTTAAAAAAAGGCAAAATTAACAGAGGCATTACGAAGTTCTTATAGATTGCTTTTACGAGTTGTTACTCGTAAAACAGTAGGGTGCTGCGAAATAATAAAAACTAGTAAGCCTAATGTGAGTAAAATTAGTGTCGATGCATTTCTATACATGTGTGAAGTAAAGGTGTTTCTGAAAAGATGCTCATAGTTTAAAAATTATAAACAAAGTTATAATACAATAATAATACAATATAATTTCTTAATACTTAATTGTATTAATCGTATTAAATAAAAAAAACAATTTGACTAACAAGTTTTTTAGGATAAGAATTTTCTTGATCTAAAATTGTAATAAATTGTAAGTTTTAAGCAAAAATAATGAATGGAAAGAACTGACATGTAAATATTTAAAGTAATAAAATTTTTTTTTTGCTTTCCAGAATGCAGCACTATAAATCAGCACTATAAATTTACATTACAATAGATTCGTAATTAAATATGCAGAAATTAAAAAAAAAAGAATTTAAAAAAATGGAAAATTTATATGTTCTCAACGGTCTATACGACAGGAATGGGTAATAAAAATGGGATGATAATCATATTGATACTTACCGAAACAAGAGCCGCATCATAATGTAGAAAATTGAGGCAGAAATAGCAACGTTTCCAACAATCACACATTTTTCAATCACAATCGTAGATCTTTAAAAGATTGCATTTGCTGGGAATGCTAGCACATATGCCCCCGTTGCAAGCTTAAGAGGATGTCGTGACTTGGAAACACAGTGATGTACCGCACAGCTACGACACCCCCTTAAGTTAAGTTTAACGTAACGCTCCAGCGCTCGGGGACGTATTCTGAGGATGCTCTGTGAGCTCATCCTTATTTTCTCAAACTTTCATTATTTCATAATACAAATCTGACATAACACACATTTACTACATCGAAAACCAAGCAGTCCACTAACCGGCAATATTTTGCAGCAGCTCCTCGACCGCGGTGCTTCCGTGCCGTGCGGTCAGGTACTGCCTGAGTCCGCTCAGGGCCCACTTACGGCCGTGTCTGATGCGCGGCATCTCCGACTGCACCACCTCCTCCTCATCGTCCTCGTTCTCCGAGCCATCGGCTGCCTCGCGCGATTCGCCGATCTGCTGCTCCGACTCGGTGGGACCGAGCGGCTCGCACTGCACCAGCCGACGGTTGCAGCCCTTCAGCTGGATCGCCATGTTGGTCAGGTGGATCCGGCTGTCGTCGATGCGCTCTAGGGAGAACTGCTCGCCCGATAGCCTAGCGAAGCCCTCGCGCGCCAGCCAGACCTTAAGGGGCTGGAACGATGTCACCAGCACGTAGATTCGAAGGTCGAACTTGCGTCCTGAAGATGGTTTAGGGAGAGGGATATTGTGAGACTGCGGATTTGGCGGGTGAAAGACTATTTATTTTTCGTTTTTTTAAGCGAGTGGTTTTGAAATTTGGCCGATGTGGATTCTTTAGTGATTTCATAAGGAAAATTTGTAAGAATAATTAGTTATTGCGAAATGAAAAGAATTGTTAATTTTTCATTTGTCGAGCTTTTGGCTTTATAAAAATAATGATAATTATTATGTAAAAGATAATAACCTGCAAGCAAATAGGGATCGTCGATATATTTTTGAACGAGGTAAGTCTGATGGCAGACTGGAATTGCAGCATCCAGATCTAGATTATCGAGATTAGGCATTACACATTCCTTTGCTCGCCAGTCAGAAAGATCTTTTAGACGCTGAAACAAAAATATTCCTCTGCCCTTTGAGCAGAAAAATGAATTATCATTATGGAATAGATATCGTACCGCAACTTTTAATAATTAATAACTGAGCATACTTAATTGTTTCCGGAAATAAAGTTTATTTAATAATGATTATGTAATATATTTTGATTTATACGGTCAATTACGTATTACGTATTACGATATTACGGGTCAATCCTATAATGTGCTAAGATACAAGTAAAAAAGACTATTATGCTAAGTTAGACTATTACCAAACTAAATTAAAAAATGTTCCAGAAAGTAATTTTTCTTATTGCTCAACTGGACTACAATTAAGCTATTTCTTAAGCACTAAAGAGCACCTATCCATTAACTCAATGAAAATCTTTTCAGGACCGAACGAACTATTTTTATAGTTTAAACCCTTTTCCCAGCTTTCCTCTCACAATTACGTCACTCGAAACACATCGTCACCATCATATTCCCGCAATAAACCAAAATTTAACCATATCCTAAAACAGTTCACAGAAACCCTCGTACCACCGTACCTGCGATCCACCTGCCGGCTTGACAATCCAGGTGGTACCATGCCTCCTGCGGTGCTCCTCGACCAGCATCCTGTACTCGCTGGGCAGCTCGAACGACATCGGCATGGCATCACAGAGCTCGGCTTCGCGCGTTTTTCCCGCTTTGATCAACAGCCGCCTGTAGCGCTTCAGATTACGGTAGAGGTAATTCTTGCGCGTCAGCTCGCAGTGATTGCGGAAGTGCGAGACCCGCTGGTGAGGCCGAAGCTTTGTAGAGCCGTCCAGAGCGATTTTCAGGTCGCTCGTATCGCACCACCACAGGTCCCAGCGCATGTCCCGTGGACTGTGCACCTGTGCCGGGTGGATTTTGAGGTTAGTCTAGGAGGATTAAGGCGAGGGCGGAAGTTGTGGTTTGGAATGTTTTTAAAGGACGAAATATGGAGGTTTAACGGTTTTTTGTAGATTTTAATACGATGAGTGGTAAGTGTGTTGTAATGTTGATGATTTTAGGGTTAAAAAATGGTCAATTGTAAGTTGATATCGATCCAGGTGTATACGTTTTCTAAATTTGATTTATCTGAAGCAGAAAGTTACCTGCGTCCATCCTCTTGCTTGGAGCACCTTTAACGGAGTTGGCGCGTAGTCACATCGAAATTTTATAGATTTATTATTGTCACTTCGCTTTTTCTTAACTCGCTTCGGCGATTTTTCATCCATTTTTTAAAAAGCACTACGGGAAATTTACATTGATCATATTGGATTTTTCAAACAGAAAGATCATAGAACTTGCACAAAAAACAAGGTTAAATTCTTGCAATCAGCTGTAACGAAACAAATGCTAAATATATATATAGTATTTGCGAGCAGGATAAGATAGAGGATTTTTATTTATCTTTTTTTTTTATACAATCAGAACTTTAAGTTTTAAGATTTTTAGCAATCTTTAAAATAGTATGTTGTTATTGCTTTTTAAATTTTCAAAAGTTAAACTTCAATTTTTAACACACTTTGTTGTTATTTTAGAATTAGAATTATCCTATAGTTGCCTTTATTAAGTATTCCCTTGTCGAGAACACCCTACCACATCGAGTATTGCGCACAGAACGCAAAAAATTATTTTATGCACATTAATTCTAGGAACGAAAATGTTCCTGGACGAGGAAAACGAATTTATTTAAAGAAAAATATACGTAAAGCTTATGACGTGATACTGCAGCTTCTTTAGATTTTATTTTCATCTATAAATCAAAATATACTACATAATCATTATTAAATAAACTTTGCTCCCGAAAACAATTAAGGGTTTCATTGACTTTTGGAGGTCCATTCTTTTCCCAAAGTTTTTTTAACGTATTTTGACCCTCTGAATTTAAGTTTTTTAGGTGGACAGTCAAGAAACGGTAGGTTTAATAATTGTTATTAATAATTTTTATTAAAAATTTATACATTTTCATCGTTTTGACCTGGAAAAAATTTTTTCGTATTTTTTAACACAATTTAAAACAAAAATGTCTTAAATAATTTTTTTGTACAATGCATACTTATTGAGAAAAAAATTATCAAAAAATTAAAAACTCAGATTATCATTTTTAAAAAGTAAAATGGTCTTTTGGGGTTATGTAAATTGTAATTATCATTAATTTTTTCGATTTAAATACAGTGAAGTAGGTAAACTGTTTACGTTCTTTTTTTTCATCGCGTTTTAACGTATATAATACAACGAATACGAATCGTTGCTCCCCAAAGGTCAAGAAATTGGCTTTTTTTGACATCCATTATTATTTCATCAAGATTTTTTTCACTTATTTTGGTTTGGTGAATCATAATTTACTGACTGGATAGTTAAGAAATAGTCAGATTAATTGTTATTAACAATTTTTATGAAAATTATAAAAAAATTTCTTTTTTGATCCAAAAATTTTTTTTTCCACACGGCGTGTGGGAAGTTTCACTTAAAAATCTATTAAAATTTTTTCCCTCTGTATGTCACATACGGCCATTATCGCAAAAGTTATAAACATTTATGAAATCGTACAAAGAAGATGGTTTTTTCATTATCTCGATAATTTATTTTTCAATATTAGTGCATAAAAAATGAAATTATAATGGTCTTTTTAATACCAACTATTTTTTTAAACATAATCGGAAAATTCTACAGCCTAAAAACTGATTTTCCGCCTTTCAATATTTACAGCGGTACTCAACTCAAACATCAAGTGAAAAAAATAATCGGTTGAGTAGTTACCTTCTTACGCACGAAGCTGAATAGTTACTTTATTCCTCTCAGCCGACGATATACTATTTTTCTGCACGAGTGGCGTAAAATGCGTGCTGTAGAATTAAAATAATATCCAGATTTAAGACAATAAAAAACTATTAATAATAAATATTATGAAAAAGCATTAACTATTTTTTCTCAAGTTTTAATCTATAATTGACCAAAATTCTCAATTATATCATTAGATTTTTATTTTATCTATGTTTTAATCTTTCGCAGTTGCACTAGATACACTTACCGCTGTTTAGATTTCTTAGAAGCTTTTAATAATTTGATACCGATATATATTATTATATTTTTCCCACCTAATTTTTCAGACACCAAAGGTGAAACTTCGGAAATAAATTTTATTTTTTGGAAAATCTATAATTATAAATTGTATCAGAACTATTTTGATCTATCCTAACGGAATTCTGCATTTTTGTTAATGCAAAATTATCCTAAAGTTAACATTTTATATTCATTAAAAATTCTAATAAAATTTACTGTAATTATAATTAAAATTTATTTTATATTACAAAAATTCAATAAAATAATTAATATACCCGTGTTGTGATTACAATCCTTGATAAAATCAAAAACCCCGTTTAAATTGACACCAAACTAATAAAATTGGTTAAATGAAAGTATGCAAAACAGATGATAATCTACTTTTCTTTAAGACTGTGAATTTTTTCTGTGTCTGAAGAAGAATATTAGTATCTGATAGAGAATCTACTGGCATAGTTATATCAAATTTGGTGACCCATAAGTCATTCATTCTTCTAGTATATAATTGTACCAAACCTTCATGGTATTTAGATAGAGGTTTAATTTATAAATTTACTTAAGTATTTTCAGTATAGTTGTTTATTAAAGATTCAAGTAAAAATACAAATCCGCAGTTATAAAGAATTTACTTTATGCATAATCCACAAATTAATGTTTGCTCCGATACGAGACTAATATTAGTTTCAGTAATCCAATCCGTCGCTATGTGCGGAACTTGACATATTGCTTCGGCTTCTTATACTGATGCATTTGTGAATACTAAAATAATTTTTTCAAAAACCTGCATGCATGGTCTGTAATTTCATTATATTTATTTGAAATATATTCAAATATCAGTATTTTTATATGAAATTATTATTTATTTTAACTTTTTGAACTTACTTCGTGTATTAACGCTTTTCTTGATATCTCGGCTCGTCTCCTCTATCATATTCAACTAATGGCATATCGTATGGAAGCAGAAACTCTGATGCTGAAAAAGTTTCTTTCCCTACCTGCATAAGTATATTAATTTTAATCTTCAATTATTTTTCTTATTTATTAAAAAATACAATGTGTTAGTATAATAATTATATGCTTAAAAATAGTTAGACTGGACTTCTTTTAATAATTTAATAAAAATCTTGCAATTCAGTTTTATTTTTTCTTTAAGTTATATTTTCCTCCTTGCAGCAGTATTTTTATTATCTGTATAAATTCACTTACAAAAGGTTATAATACAAAATATTCTAAGAACTTCATCTGCTTTGTTACATGTGGGTGCTATAACAATTTTATTGTCATTGTAATTATTAAAATTATATTTTTAATTGTAATTAAAAATTTTGAAATTTACCGTTACAGAATTTTCAAATACACATAAAATATAATTAAAAATTACTTCAAAAAATTATTTTTTCAATTTAAAAAAAAATAATAAGTATAAATTTTAACTCCATGTATCCACTAAAACAACAACCACCATACAAAGACATAGCAGTTATTGATGATATAGTTTTCACTTCAACTTGTAAGTGTGACTCAGCTCACCAACATAAAGAAATGTTCCCCTATTATAGAATTACGTGTGCAGCAGATCTTACCTGTACTGCAAGATTAAACAGTATAGAAAAAATAATATACACAACAGATCACCAACGGAAAAGTTCACAACTGCAAAAGCCGTGCTTATAAGATACTGGTGAAGACAAACTTTAGAAATTTTATCTAAAATTTTACGTGATAGTTTAAAATTTCATAGATGTTATATCACCATTATTTTAAAATTATATGCTAAAGTCTATATTTACGTTATACAAATTTATAGAATTTTTAGATATTAAGTAAAATAATAATTATACAAAAGTTTAATAACTTAGTTACAAATACATATAAAGATGTACTTATATTAGCGAATTTTGGAATCATTATAAAATTTGTTTTAATAATCCCAAACTGTGCGTGAATGAGCGATAGTGCGAATGTATGAGTGAGAAAGTTGTGTGGTCGGGGGTTACTATGTATACAAGACAGTGTAATATAATGAACCAGAATTTTGTTACTCCGGACCTGCGAACAGGAAATGCCGTTTTCCTCTGCAGGAGTTTTCAGCGTTTTAGGTATGTTATGTAAATAATACTATTTTGAGATACTGTTGAACTGTTATATATTTAACTCTGGTATAAATAAATACATAAATAAATAAAATTTAAATTTAAATTTCGTAAAATTAATTCGGGAACCAAGGGTTAATATCGAACAAAAAAAAACGTCAATTTATTACCTTATTAAATCGTTCAATTTTTTTATCAAATAAATAAGATAAGGAAATGATAATTTTTATTCACTCAGATAATATTTTTATAAATTAGGCGATTTTTTACTTATTTGATAATCCAATCAATTTAACCAATCCTATTAGAAAAATTCAAAAACATTATAAATATAATTTTCTTTAACTTATATAAATAACTGCAAATCCAAGTTCTTATGTAAAAATTGTAGATGCAAATATGTAGCTCAGAGGGTCGCACTTTTTTACTTACTTCAATGATAATTTTTACGTACTTGGATTTGCATGAAAGCTTTTGAAGCTTAAAGCTTTGCTTAGAAACATATGTTAATAAATTATATGAATTTTAAATTTTTTAATTCATTTTTTTATAGAAAATAGTATATTATGTACCAAAGGCGCAAAGTGAGCTTTTTTAGACCGTGTGTGGAATTTGCAGTATGAGTCAAGGCGAGCTAGCACGAGCCGAAGATGAGTACTGTAAACACACGAGGTTAAAAAAGATCACTAGCCCT
>UELX01003606.1:0-22385 GCA_900480035.1 Eupelmus urozonus
CATCTATGGATGCTCATAAGGTTACATGTTAAAATTAAGTTTTTTCACGTTTGTTTTTTCAATAATTTGGTCGGTGATCCCAATTTTTCTTTGCACCAATAAAAAAACTGAAGATTTGTAGAACGTTTCTGTAAAATTTCATGAATGTGGTATATTTTATAAAATTCGCTGATGCCACCTTAAAGTACTAAATTTGTTAAGTTTTTGTTATACAAAAACTCATTTGGTATATTCGTTTTATTTTCTAACATGTTATATGTATTTTATTTATACACATACCTTTATTTATCATCGACATCAATAATTTTTTATGTATTGTTCTAATAAACTTTTTTGAAATTATCAATGATCCAAGAATTAAGAAATAAATAAAAAATCGAGTTGTTTGAAGTATATCCATTTATCAATTAAAATAATTATTTTTGAATATTTATTGAAACATAAATTACATATTTAAATATAAATAATAATGATAAGTAATAAAATTTATACCTACGAAAAATAAGGAGAATAATAAGGATTAATTTCTGGTGCATCTTATTCACAATTTTTATACATACATGCGCCTGCACACGAACACACACACATACAATCTTCCTCTATCAAATAACACTAAGCAAAATTAATATAACTGTGAAATTATTGAGATGTTTGTCTGCTGTAAAAATGTATAATCGTAGTTTTATAAGAACATAATATAAGGATGTCTAAGACCAAGAGGAGCCATATTGACATAATCTCTTTTTAGCCCGCGCGTTTTCTCTCTGAATCACTACAGAATTTTTAATAAACTTCCTTTTTTGCCTCTCGGTTTGTCAAATGTAATTTTAAGATTTAGTACAGAATTTCAGATTTATGTATTAAGACATATTAAAATGCATTTATTATATTGTAATATCATAGGATTATTCTTTATTTATCTGCACAAATATGATACAAATATAATGCATAAATGAACTAATAGTGTTAACATAATAGAAACTTGTATGTATAGTGCCATTATATTTGTTTGTCTAAGAGATTCTCACTTATTTTTATTGAAGACGTAACGGACCATTACATTGATGTGCATGCGCATTGTATTAATGAAGACTATAAGCGTCGCAATGAGTGCTTTGAAATGTTTTAGTTCATATTGTTAGACTTATATTAAAATAAATATAAATAAAAATGTATTTTAAAAAAGAAACAATATTGTGTAAATATAGAATTGAAAAATTAATTCTTTATTTCATACTTTTATTGCAAGTTATAATGAAACGTGAGCATTAAATTACATAAAAAAATATTTGGATTTTAAACCAATCAGAAAATGAATTGTAGCTTTATTAATTATGTATGATATATATTTCTTTCGGTACTTCAATATTAATGGCCAATGGTTTTTAAACTGTGTAAATAGTGAATTATAGTTTCGAGACCGATTAATTTTTATTTTAAGTTTATATGTAGTAGTAAATTATTTAAATAATTATTTTAAAAAAATAATTCAAAGCATCTTTTATTACGTTATAGTTATTTATTTGGGTAAGATACTATGACACTTGTAAGAAGATTCTATGACAAAATGTAATTAAGATTACAGTCAGTGTTTGTTTTAACATAATAAAGTTTTTTCTTTCATTTATAGTACTGAATCTGTAACAATTTAAATTATCAGAAAAAAATTTTGATAATAATTTCGAGTAAATTTTATGTTAAATTGCATTAAAAATAAAAACTTATATATATTTTAAAGATCATATAACCGAAGTAGTATACAGTTTCATTATTTTTCGTGTTAAACACTAATTCACAATTTTTATTACTGACCACTACCTTATAAGTATCAAAATTATCTTACATCAAAATCGAATACAAACCATTATCCCAGATCAAAAATCCACCTTTCATTTTGCATAAAAATCCAAGCTAACAGCACGCCTTTCAGATCGCTTCCTCGAAACCAAAAAAAGGTAAAAGCATTAATTTCGAAAAAGCGGGATAACGAGTCGCCTCGGCTTCTGAAAGAAAAGAAAACCGATGAAACTACCGGGCAATCAAGCCGAGGGGAATCGAGCGCAAAAAACGAGCCGGCCAATAAATATCAGGAAAACCGACTTTCATAGAAGAGGAGAGTAGCGGTGCGGCCGTGTGTGTCATCGCGCCTCTCACGGCTGCTGCCTCGCGCCGGATATATATAAAAGCGAGCCTCCTCCTGCGTTAGCGAGCGCGATGTCAACAAAATTACGAGCCGATTGCGAACAAAGAAGGAAATGGAAGTGGATGTGACGGGATTTTATATAGGTTCATTTGGGAGGAGCTTTTTTTTTCATTGATTCTGGATTGCGTTTTACAGTTTTTGCCATTCGAAGTGAGTTTAGCGGTTTACGAAAATGTTCGTTATCTTCTAATTGGAGTCTGTGGTGCGGCTTTTAGAGGCGTACTTTCGTGTAATTAATTGGGCAATTTGAAATTTTGTTGGAAAAATTAGATAATGATGTATTTCTATTTTATTTGTAATTGAATGTATTCCGGTATTTTTTTGCAACGTCATTTTTTCAAAATCATAGTATATGTTTAATGGAATATTGGTAATTATGGTCAATGAAGTAATTAGTTATATTACACCGTAGATTTAATAAGTACAATTAAAGCTCCATTAATTTAGTTTCAACTTAGTTTTTCAGATAATCAAGGCGTAATTTTATTTCAATAAAACAGCGTCAGTTTAAAATGAAAATAGACTAATAAATTCATTGATAAATTGTTAAGAATGTTAACAAGTATATACAGCGTCGAGCATCAGCTGTAAAAAGCTGCGTAAATAGGCTCGTTCCAAATTGTTGGCGAGTTGTTTTAGCCGCAACCTAATCACCAAACTATTTGGGTTACGAAATAATGAAGCTTTTTATTGCATGTTTATGTTCAAAGCTATGTGTATGTGAGTAGAGAGCATCATTTGATGTTAATCTAGCGATCATATAACTGTTGATGTGTGAATTTTTTCAACAATGTAACAATAATATATCTATCTTTATTTATATAAACAACTTTTCTAAATCATTAAAAGCACTTTTGCAATACACACGTTATTTTTTCCAACATTTTTATAAAAATAAATATCTTAATACAAGGCATCAAGGAGATAAACAAAAAATTTATCTCTACTAAAATCTTTAATTTTGAATCAATTAAGATACACCCAATTAAAAACACGATTTCCACCACTAACGACGTCCTCGTTTCCCATCAACATCCAGATCAACCCTACCTCGTCCTCCCAACTCTCCCCACCCAATATCCCCCATCAAAACAATCACCGATCTCAAACTCCTCTCCACGCCACCCCAAAACGCCACCATAACCACCCACGCACCTCAAGCCATCAACCCAACTCTCTCGTCCCACGCTCGTCAATAACATCTCCTCGTGCCGATTATCGTCATAATCCCACGTATACCCTCACACACACGCACACTCAGACTCATACATATATCGACGGGCGATGTCCATCGGCCGCTGGCTCGGGAAACTGGCACGTCTTGAGCGCGAATCTGGGTCGTCGTCTAACTGTTCCGGCGGCTTTAACCGTTTCGCCTCCTCCCCGCGCGCGCTCGCGCCTGCGTTTGATATTATCCCACTCTCCTGCGGCTCCTTCCTCTCGCGGCGGCCTTCGAAGAGCGCCGCTCTCGCAGGGGGCGAACCGCCTCGGAGTCGCCAGCCGGCCAGCCAGTCCTAAGAAAGCCGCACCACCAGAGAGACACACGCGCGGACCCAAAGGACGCGCCGCGCGCCTTTCGCTTTTCGCTCGATATATATACGCAAGAGACGCTTTTCTCTCATTCAGCGGGACTTTGGAGAATAACATGTGAGGCGATAGCGGACCGAGAGAGATTTTTGGTTTTTTTCGTTCGTTGGTTTGGCGGGGTTTTTTTTCGGGTTGTTTGGTTGCAGACGAAGGATTTTGGGAACTGAGGGGAGGAGGTGTTGCACACTCTGGTTTGAGAAGATTGGCAAGGTGAGTTGTAGTTGGAGTATTTACTTTGTTGGTAGTTTTAGTTTTTGAAATTGTATGAGTGAGTGATTTGCGGCTTTGGTATTTTGCGGGTTTCTTAATGGGGGTTTGACGAACGTGATTAATGTATGGATAACGGAAAGATACATACTTATAATATAAATTGAAGAAGATTTCAAATTCCGATTGATTTCAGTTCATTCAATCATCAAATTTTATTCTTTGAATCGTAACGTTAATTAATAATATGATTTATGATTGTATGTATTATTGTTTTTAACAAAGGCATTAATAATCAATTTTTTGAGTCATCTTTGAATATGGTAATTAAATTGCTAAGTATTATAGCGACGAGGTGGTACAAAATACTTTAGATTATTTTTTTATATTAAATTTTTTCACCTACTGACGTAATTCTAAATCTAAATTTTATTTTAACGATTATTTTAATTTTAAAATAAAAAATAAAATCATTAGACTTTATATTAAGATTTCATCTAATGTAAGAAAATTAAAATTTTTGCAAACAATCAATAGTTATTAGATTCAAATAAAAAATTTTTTAAGCAAAGTTTAAGTGTACATAAAATATAAGTGTTATGCAGGAAGTTGAGTGTTAAATGAAATAAATTTATTTTCATTATATGGACTACATTTATTTATAAAACGTTTTAGTTCGTTTTGAAAAAGAATTTTTGGAAGTTTAATTGTTTTTATGGTATATTTGATTTGTTAGACTTAAAGCACCCATTCAGAATTTTGTTGTGGTATGAGAAACGTGGTTTTAAGTATTTACAAAATTTCCTAAAATAAGAATAATACAGATAGATGTTATTATACTAAACTTATTTTAATGATTTTATAAAATAAAACTAATAATTAACTTAAAAATACAAAAATACCTAAACGATCTATTTATATAATTTTCTTTTAACAATTATTTTATAAATATTTTAATATCAAGTACATAAATGCCTTTGATAATTGTAATTCTTGAAATTACAAATATTAATAATTATTTTATCCTTCGCCACTGTGTCATACTTATACATTTTTCAAAAGATCGAATTCAAAGCTCCACCTCCACCTTGCTACATACGCACTCAGCAATTCACCCCCAACATTCACACGTGCATCTACCTAACCAACTCTCTCAACTCTAAACCAAATTATAACAGTTCCCAATTACCTCACTCAACTAACTGCTCCTTTCAACAATCACCTCGCCTTCCACCTGTTCATCCCTAATCACCACCTCTCCTTAACCACTCCCAATCCCGCTAAACTACTCCTCTCACTCGCATTCCCACCTGTACACCACTCCATAACCGTACCCTCGCTCAAGGAAGCTTCCCTCCTCGCAGCTACACATAATAACAAAATCGCAAACCCGCGTAATAACTAGCGGCGCTCGTTCCCTTCCTGCTTTTCCGCGCGCGCAGCTGTGTGTCTCTCGCGCCCCGCGGCTGGATTTCCTGGCGCGCATCGCGCGCGGTGCAGCTCAGGTCTTTGACCCCCTCTTGCCGGTTCGAGTCTAGCTCCCGTGTGCCTACACGTATGATGCAACTCCTCTGCGCGCTCGGATTTTAATCTCCTGAATTATATCTCGTCCCGCACGTCTTTTTTCTTTTCTTTTTAATTATGATGGATATACAGCGCGCGAGGTTTCACGTGTGTGTGTATGGGAGGAAGCAGGCCAGTGGAATTTCAGAGAGGCGTTCTTTTTGGATTTTGCGCGCCGCCGCGAGCCGCAACCGTTATGCCGTTTAATAATACAGGTTACGTGGTCTAAAAATAGCGGAGATGAGTTCTCGTTTCGCCGTTTGATTATTCAAATGGAGACGGCGAGGTTGATTGAATTCGTGGGGTTATTATGTGCGACGAGGTGCTGCGGGCTTAGGTTTATTTGAGGTTTGTTCAATTTGGATGCTAAATTGTGATGGCTTTAGTTTTATGTTTATATATGTGAGATGGAGGATTGTGCGATTTGTAAGCGAGATTAACGAAAGTAACTCAACGGGTCTTCCGACTAGAGTACGCGTGATATTAATTCTAGAATTTTGCCTAAAACGTTTAAGTTCTATAATGTAATCGTACTTTGGATTAAAATACCAACTGCTCGCGTAAATCCAGGGGAAATTTAAATGAAAATAAGTGAAACTCAGTGAGTAAATTAATAAATTTAAAAAGCTTGATGTGTACCATAACTTGTTTTTCGTGCATTTAAATTAAGCAGGACGTACTGTTTACGTGTGACGAATAATCCGATGACGCTAACAAAGAAAGTTCGTACCCGGGGAAAATACGCTATAGTTTCTATTTCCGCGAAAACCCGGCTAAAAACTTTCATCTTATTAATCATTCGGCTGTGTACTCACAAAAAGAACTTGTAATGCTTTATAATAACGTGGCACTTGACTTTGCGGATCTCGATCTCTATAATTTCTAGTAAAATACGCGTTTGAATTTATTAAAAAAATCGTTTCCTCCATACCACCTCTAAACATACCATAAAAGCATAAAAGAATATACTAATTACGCTCAAACCGCATAAAATTGACAGCAGATTACCGCACCCAATAAAAATCTCATCTGCGCTCTCTCATCACTTAACATCCTCAAATAGAAATCTATCCAGTACCCACGGATTTTCCCAGGAGAAAGCTCTCCTCTTGACGCAATTGACACGCTACATATCCCCATCAATTTCCCACCTAAAAACTCCTTATCACAATACCATCCGCCAACCCATCCCCCCCTACCCAAAACTCAAATTTTCTCATTTCCAAAAACAACAACGCCTCAAGCATCAGCGACAAAAACCAGTCAAAAAAAAAAGAGGTCCGCGCCGTCTTTATCGATCCGGTCTTTCGATTTCATGGACCGGGCCGCTCCGTTACGATCCTGTATATAAACTCGCGCATCCATCCGGTCCACTGCAGCAGCGCCGCTCGTGTATACACATTTCGGAGGCGATTAAGTAGGCCGCCCCAAAATCCCACTGTACCACTCACCGAGTGCGCCGATGCTGCGGTCACGGCCCTGCGGCTAAGATGACTCGTCGATTTGTACCTCCTGGGAATGTAAACTTGAGCGGCGCTTGCTTCTTTCACCGGCGTGTATACTTGGTTTTTTTTTTTCGGTTGTCGTTTGGTATGTTTGGGCGAGTGTAATGTCTAATTAGGGGACTTTTTTTCTTAGATCTTGGGATGTTGGCTGGGTTACGTGATTCGGTGAAATTTGAACGGAGCTGTGGGTTGCGTGAGCGCCGCGCGGGCCTCACGTGGATGCGCGCCGTAATAATGGGAACTGTACCGTTGAGCCGGGTAATTGTATGGATGCGAGGTTGAGCTGCAGTGGCGCGTGTAGGGTTTGTTTGGATGGCTGATTACGAGGAATTTTTAATTTTGATTTGTTCGTGGGTTTGTGGACGGTGGGGTTTGGTGATGTAATTTTGGGAGGAGAAGGTGAGGAATGTAAGGTTCTTTTTCTTGGTACGTTGAAAGTGGAACTGGATTGATTGAAGTTTTATTTCATTGATGATGTCGTTAACGATGCGTTAAATGTTTTAATTTTTATTTATTAATTACATTATATTTAGTTTTGTTTGAATTTAGAAACTGCCTGAAACTAATGTAGGAATATTCGCACGTTAAATTTTTTGTAGCATGACAATAGCAGTTATTAATAAAAGTATTTTTATTAATAATTTATCTTATAAAGTAAAATTTTTTTCTAAACAATTTAAAAACATTTAAATTTTAATAAAACAAAAATCTATAAAACTGTGATTAATTAGAAGTCATTATTGCCGTTTATTCAAATACTTTAACGCGAAAAATATAAACGATTCTTACTTTGGAAACAAAAAGTATTTTAACATCTCTAGATCGCTCAATTTCTTTTGAAAAAAGGTATTTTAGTTCAAAGCATTTTGCCAGAAAATCCTCTACAAAAACAGCTAATAACAGAAACTTATAAAATGATTTACAGTATTAATAATAAGCCAACAAAATCTCGAATTTATTGACTATCCGGCCAACGACTAACGCCCATAAAATGACCAGCATCTATTCCTCATCTCTTCGACTCACATCCTCTCCAATATCCATCAATTCCTCGACATTTGCACGCAAGATATTTCTCCTCCTACCGGCGTTTTATAACGGAGCGAGGCCTGACAAAAACGTTATGCAGACAAAATACAAGCTCGTCCTAGAATTCCTCGGTGTAAAAATTATTTCTTCTATATATTACCTACTCTAATTAACCGAACGGTACTGCCTTCATTTCATCGCTTCTTATTTACTTTCATTCCGACAAGAAATCACAAATCTAAAAATAACCTTCCTTGTGCGAACATCACACCAATATTCATTAATTAATTATAGAACCAACCAAACGCACTCATCCATACTTAAACTCATCTTCACCTCCACTCTGCAAATCCCCGAAAAACCCCTACATCCTCTTAAACACTCATCTCCAACAAAACCCGCAACTCATAAAAACTCCATTCTTATATTCGACCTTACTCTTGAACTTTTCACTGCCGCGCGCGGAACTGCGTCTATATACGAGCGCGCTCGAAAGTGCGAGTATCGCAGCGTGCGCAGCGGTGAGAGCCAAATGCGGCTGTTGCTGCCGCGCTGGAGTTGACGCGCGCGTAGCGCGCAAAAACCCGGTAGAATGCGGCGCGCTACTGGTTTTCAGAGGGCACGTATAGAGCTGGTCCGCTATATACGTGCGTTATGGCTTTGCGGATGGTGAAGCCAAGATGGATGGCGCACAGCTGTTTTGCTGCTCTGGATGAGACTTTTGTTTTGATCGGTTGGCTTAAGGGGAGTTGTTGTAGTTTGGAAGTGGTTGGGATGGGATTTTGGTGTGTATCATTTGGATTTAGTTAGGGTCTGATTAGGATGGAACTAGGGCCTGACTAATTGTGAATAGTTTGGATTAATAATTAGATGCAGTAGGATTTAGTTAGATCTTCATTAATTCTCCGTATTCAGGGAAGAGAAGAGATTGATTTGCATAAGAGAAAATGAAAATTTTAGAATGTGTTTAATCTGCGGTTTTGTACATTTGATTTTTTGAAGTGGAAGGATAGTTGTAAAGTTTTCGTTGCAACTTTTAATGATTTGTTTACAAAATTTAATAGCACAAATCAACGCTTATTTAGTAAAAAAACTCTAAATTATAGAATGAACGTGCAATACACATTTTTTTGGATTTGATTATCTTCAGTGAAATGTCGATTTAATAAGTGTCTTGCTGAATCGTCTGTTACCACTTGTAACATAAAACTGACGCTAAAGAAAATTTTCTCACATTTCATGTTTAAAAATAACAAAGCAAGTAAAACGCGGTACTGTTCCTCAAATTCAACAAACAATAAACCCATCTTATCAATTACACCCAATCAATCTCCAACATTAACTCCCACTGAATCGGATCCCCACACAATCGGCCTCATGACAAAAGGAGCACACACCGGGCACCGGCAACCACCTCACCCATCCACAACCCATCCCATTCCCACAATAAACCCATCGCTTTCCCGCTCAATCACTCCTCCCATCGTCCTCCTAATCCCCCCGTGACAAACGTACACAAAACCCGCTGACCTACCGGCGCCACGAGCTATCCACAACAAAAGCGAGAAGGCAGGTCAAGCCGCCGGCGCGAAAGAGGAAAAGTCCTCCCGTCGCTGCGATTGCTGAATGGAAGAAACCGCCTGAGCCGAATACTCAAGTATATACACACATATCCACGGCATTGTGCCGGTCTGCTGTGACCATGGCCTCGAGAGAGCCCGCGCACAGCAGCAGAGCAGCAACACAGCACGCAGCGCGAGCCTTAGGAATCTGTGTCAGCTCGCGCTTGAGCATCCTCCTTTTTCGCCTCCCTCTCCGCCTTCCTCTGCGGCTGCATCAGCGCAGCCCCTTTCACCAAGGCGCCGCAAGTCGCATTGTTACGCCGATCACGAGCCGAGTATTATTACGTTGAACGCGCGGCGGCGGCTTTGGCTTTATAAGGCGGCCAAAGCGATAGGATATCGGGACCGCTGCTGTGTGTGTGACGCGCCGATTGGCTTGGCATTGTCGTCGCCACGGGGCCGATTATTGGGAGCGAGCCGTTGGGTACCGGTTCTCTGTTGTGCCGGGGCTTTTCGTTGCCGGATGGATGATCTGGATGTTTTTGTCGGCGGCCGAGGTGTGGAGCGTGATAATTGACGCGCGGATTTAGTACGAGGAGAGGAAATTGTAAGAGTAGATGCTGCCTGGGGTAATTTGTTTAATGGCTTTTTGTAGATAGAAGGCGCCGAAACTACTTTCCCCGGATGGAAGGAGGAAGCGATTTTTTTTTTTTACCGATCGGTGCTTTTTGCGCGTGCTTGCGTTTTTAATGAAACGGACCTGCTTTGAGACGCTGTAAGCAAGGTAATTGCGTTAAGCGCTTTTCTTTCTTTTTGCCAGCGAACTTGAGACCACTGGTTCCCTAATTGTATCACGTTTTAACAACACTATATATTCTAAATCGAGTCAATAAAATAAGCCTAAACTTTACGCCCTTACTTAAAACCGGCGACTCAGCGAAAATCGTTATTCATCAACGCAAAACTCGGACGCCCCTTTCGCACGGCTCTACACTGACCAACACTTTGAAATCAATATCCTACAACACTTCCCGTACGCTCGATCCTCCTTAATAACCATACACTTATAACAGTACAATGCAAGCATAACAAAAGAAAAATACAAAAATCGTAAGTGCCGGGTGGCCGCGAAAAAAATCTCGCTCGCGCACGGAAGAAGACGAGATTTTTGTGCAATCAGCCGCGCGGACGCGAAAGCGTTGACCCACTAGCGCGCGCTCGCTTGGCGTGCCTTCGGTGACGTAATAATCTTCGTTAACGGTACCCTTTCCTCATTATAGATATCTCGCTGCCCGCGACGCTCTGTGACCGGTTTTTTTTCGGTGCGAGCTCTGCTTGGTTTGGTTGGAACGATCAATTTTTCGTTATGATTTTTTTTTTTCGAGGAAGTTTTGAGTATACTTGTATTGGAGATTCGGCAGTGAATGAGTGTTTATGGATGTTTTTACGAGAGCTTTGAATTGATTTTTTTTGGTTGGTTGTGGGAATGGTTTATCCGGGAAATGTCAGTTTTTCTCGAGTATGGAGATTTTTGTAAAGTGTGCAGAGGAAATGGCGATGATTGGATCTTCAATTTTCTGTCAATTTTCAAGACTTGTAATTTTGTAGAAAATTCATGATTATGCAGATATCGGTGCGAAAGTTTCTTCTAATTGGCGTTCTAAAGTGCGGACAAAATTATAATGTACGAGCTTGTAGATAAAAGTGTTAATAAGGTAAACTGATCTATGGGGTGGAGTTTCACAGTTTACCCATAAATCTGTTCACTTTGAATGATTAGAAAACTATGTAAAAAATAACCGTATAAAAATTCTAAATAACTAAGCAAAATGAAGAAAAGTTTAATACCTGCCAATATTCTACTCGAATTAAAGTTAACTTTCATTTCCGACAAGAAAATATGATTTTTTCTATTTTTAAATGTTAGTCAATTTCTAAAAATATGAAATACTTGGTTTCATACTGTAAAAAACAGGATGTGATTTTACAATAAGGTGCACGTCAAGTGTTCACACAAATTTACATAATTGTTTACAGTATAAAATAATATAGAGCATACATTGAACGGAGCTTATATCGTTAAAATGAAAATTAACTCTAATTTTCAATGATAATGTACAATAATTATTTTTTTATTTGAGTATAAGTTTAGTTCTACACCGTTAAATATTTCATAAAATTACGTTATAACAATATTTTTAAAATACCCCATAGAAGTATTTGTATTCAACGTTGATAAAATTCACGTATGATGCAAATAATTGACTCATCAATTATTCATGAATTATTCTTAGTAAAATATTTCCACGATATAAATCGAATATTTTGAATGTAAAGCACTTTCATTAAGCCATTACTCAAAACTAATAAATTAATTATATTAAAACAAAAACTTTTTCGTTCCAGATTCAAAATGGGCCTCATAATATGGGCCTCGGCGCTATTCCTCAGCGCCTCGGTGCTCTGCGTCTCGGCGGACTTCCTCATGGGCGGCCACTTGGACAATAAGAACTCGCGCATAACGGACGACTCATCGGCAGCATCATCATCGCAGCTCGTTCTGGCGAGAACCGCTGAAGATGACCTGGATTTGATCGCCGAAGAAAGCGGCTCCAGCGTCGCCTCGACGCCCTATCCAGATCAGGAGCCAAGGTATAAGAAATTATTCGAAAAATAACCAGAACGTATTTTGTTTCTTACTCTGAAAAGAGGCGGTGATCTATAGCAAAAAAGTATCTAGGTCAGCGAGTGATTCATATCGCCGCATTCTCTGAAATTTTAAATTCCATCCAAGCATCATTCATCTCAAAAAGACATTTCAGATGCCAGTTCGCAAACTCATCATGAAAAATTTCCGCAGGTACAAAATTCCGTACGCGTACGCGTTCAATGGTGGCAAACCTTTTTCTCTGGAAAAGGACCCGATCACTGGCAAAATCGACTTCGAGAAGACGCCTCCTCTGCAGGCGCTCAATCTGACCGAGACCTACCAAGATGAGGAAACCGATGAGCAAGCTAACCCAGACGATGGAACGAGCAAGGAGTATCCATACGGCAAGATCGGTTACATCGACAGCAAGCGGGTCGTCTCGACGAATTCAAAAAGCGATCGCATCGGACCCAACGAAATCAATCCTTACTCGACGGACTTTCATGATTTTCTTCATCTACCAGTCAAGTACAGCTCGGAGAAGTACGAAAACTATCCATTGATATCCAGCTCCTATGCCAATACCAAGGTCCAGAGCGGCTCAAATAGTTATAACATTAATAATCACCGGCCGTACCATCAGGAAACTGCCACTAAGGTATACTTTTGATCCCATCTTTCCATCTTAAAAATTTAGTTTAATGAGTATCTTACCGATCTTCAAATTTTTATTGTTTCAACAGGTGTCCATCAGTACGGCAACTCGTAAGGTGTACTATCCTAAATCTACCAGCACGACAACCACCACAACCACAACTATGAGGCCTACGACGACCACGACTACTATGAGACCGACGACCACGACGACGATGAAACCCGTGGAAAAGAAAACGACGACACCCAAGCCGACGAAGCCGACGACGAGGGCGACAACGACTACAACCACCACAACTACGACGACCACTCAACCACCAATGACCCAGCCCAAAATCACTACCTACAAGCCTGCCAAAAGTACAACGCGTTACGACGAGTACGAGGACATGTTGCCGATCGAGAAACTGACAAGCACCAAGTTTGGCATGGATAAGTTTGGGTAAGTACATTTTGAAAAAGATAGAAAATTAAACGTTACCGTGATAAAAATTTACAACTTATATCTCTTAAATCTACAGAATGAACGGCCACAACAACGGCCCGCAGAGTCCCGGTCACACCAGCAGCCAATCGACTTACGACTACAATGACGACTATTACGACTCATCGCCAGACGAACAACCTCAACCCGATCGTCCTGTCCACCATCAAAAAGTTGAATTACAAAATCCACCGATGACCACGACGACAACCACTACAACCACGACAACGACTACACCAGCACCTATGACCACAACTACGACGACGACCGCGGCTCCCTTGTCTACCCACCAGCCCTTGGCGAGCATCCACCTGACAAGCCTGAGGCCACCGGCTCCACCACCGCCGCTATTGGTTCCAGTTCAGCATCAGCAACCGCCTCTACCGGTGACATCAATGCCCCTTGATAATGGAAATAGTCACATCCATATACCGCCTGTCCACGAGAACTTCGTTGAAGGCCACAGACCTGTTGAATTCTTCAATAATAATAATAACAACAATAATAACAATAACGTTCACTTCCCGGGTGGCATGTATGGTAGACCCGGAAGTGTGATAAATGTACTGCCTGAGAGTACCAGCAATGTAATCGTTCCTCACGATCAGGATACGGTTTCATTTGTGTTGGGTAATCGACAAAACGTGGAAGGCAGTTATTACACCCATGGTACCGCCATGGAGGAGCATCCATATAATCCCAATACGAATGAGAATAACTTCAGGCCTATCTTCAACACGGTGAGTAGATCTATCAAGAGAGGTGGTTAAATTTAAAGAAATTGGCCATAGAATTCTAGTTCATGATTCTACTTCTCTTATCGCGATGACATTAAAGATTTGAAATATAATCCAACTATAAAATATCAAATTGTAAAATCATAATTTTACACTCGTATATCAAAATTAATAAAAATTCGCAATCTTTAAAATAATGAAACAAATTCTATTCCATAGGGTCCAAACGGCCAACCGCAACAACAGTTGGGCCCTGACGCCCAGCAGCGTCCCGTGGCTCTACCCTCGGTTACCGTCGTCGAGCCATCCGGACCCTCCAACTTCAACAACCCTCCCAAGTGGTTCAACAACCAACCCAATCCTAATCAGGGTGGTCCCGTTCAGATAAACCCCGAGTCGGAATCTCCTAACGGAAAACCCCAAAATTCTGGAACCTTCGTCTTCCCGACGACGAACAACGAGAACCAGAAGATCGACGCGTCGACCCAGACGACGAATGACGCGCCTACAGTTGGATCCGGTTACGTCAGTTTCCCCGATTCGATTAAGGATAAGCAAGATGAGTCTGATGTGAATGGAAATCAGCGACCGGTAGAGGAACACATAATTGTGATCAATCAAGCGGACGGCTCGGTGAAGGAGATCACACCTAATGGACATATCAATTCAAATGATAATGGCGTCATTTTGAACATTGGTAATAACGGCAATGGACCTGTTAACAATAACAACAATCCGAACTTGCCGCAACTGTCGGAGAATCTTACGCCACCGGCTGAGAACCGACCTCCGTCTAGGTAAGAATGATTGTTAACCGATTAGATTAGGATCACCGGCTTGATCATATCTGAAATCGAGTGAGACGTGACAAGATACACGTGTTGTACCGACTATGGATATTTAAATGACACTGCACTGTAGTACAGCTAAAATTATCTTAATTTATTACACAATGTTTCCGAAGTGTATGATAATTTATCGTTTTTCAATCAACGTTTACTATTTTAAATAACAAAATTTTGATTTAAATTATACATTCTTGAAAACGACAAACGATAAAGAAAATCTGATCAAAATTCATATTTTACGGTTATTTTTAATAACATCTATTTACAGGCCGAGCCCAGGCGGAATAAGCCAACGACCGCCCTACTATTTCCACTATCAGCACGGAGGAGCTGGAGGTCCTCCTAATCCGACTGGCAAGCCGCATCCGGAGTACCCGCCTCGCCCGCAACGTATTCCACTACCTCCCAGGCAGAAACCAGAGCTACCACCTGTTGGTTTCAAGAGGAGGCCGAATCCACCCCATGATCCCAATTTACCCAACATCCTGCCTCAGTTCAGGCCTAATGCTAAAACTTCTTATGGTCACCGTGGAGCCGATAAAATTGGTAAGTTAAATTGCGAATTATTCTTTATACTTTATGAATATTTTAATATGTTCTATTAAAGATTTATCTTATCATTTTTTAAAAAATTGCTATACACGCGTCTATCGGGTTCTCTCTCAGAATAAATAAAGAAAATTCTCGTATCTTCTTTTAATTTATTAAGTAGATGCAGCCGAGCACGGCAAGACGGACATCCGCTTAAATGTAATAAGACTTCCATGTTGTTATTTGTCCTTTTACGGTTAAATTATATACGAAACCCGTGTACTTAAAAATATTTGTGTAACTTTCTATTGAATCAAGTTGACTTTCTCCGCGATTATAAGGATCAATTTTCCTTTACGAATTAGTGTAATTGCAGCCTTCGATTTGTGGTGATCATTGCATAAGGCCAATTTTCAAGTCGCGTATCCTCAAATTATATCCTAGAATTGCTAATAAAAAAATTTTTGTGCATTTTTGATAAAAATGATTGTAGAAATGACAGGCCATAAAGTAAATTCTAGTCTCCTCAGTATCAACGTCATTATAGAATGAGATATTTCATATTCTGACTAAACATTAACTGTTCAGTCATTCTAGGACAGCGCCTACTTTCGCAGTAAAATTTTCGCATTCCTTTGTAGCCAAGGGACTTAAATTGATGTCAATTGAAAGTTGCTCTCTGTTCCCACAGATAGAGCTATTAAAATGAATAATGCTCAATTTAAATCACAATCCCGACGTATATTCATAATTCATTCCATAAAATCAATAAAAAGAGGTCACCAAACTTCATTATAACACTACAGTTAATGCAAACGACCGCTTGAATAACTCTTCACTCTAATCCATTCCCAACTTTAAAAACCTAAGCAACCTCAAACATAAATTTCTACATCTCATCTTTTTTTACAGGAACACTACCGGCTCCTCAACCCTACCCCAACCGTCCTCGTCCCCCGTCCCCTCCACCACCCCCACACTCTCATCCCTCTCGTCGACCTCAGCCCCACCCTCCGATCTCTCCACCACCCTCCCACGTCCAGGGTCTCAGCCCACCTCCTCCACCTCGTCAGGGTCATCCAACCCACCCCCATCCCAACCTTCGCAAGAAAGAAGACGGACCCCAGCCTCTACCAAGTCCCGAACACCTAAAACGTTACCGACCGCCGGTAAGCAACGCCGTTCCCGGTGGCAGGCCCCAGAAGCTGCGCATGGAGGATGAAATCGGCGGCGATCGGTTCTCGGCTGAGCCACCCCAGATCCCACCGAGGCCCATAATTTTTCCGAAGAATAGAGCGGACAGTCAGATGCCCAAGGTGGCCACTCTGCAGATGATTCAGCAGAGGGGCGCGCTCGACGAGGAGATCATCAGGTCGAATCTGCCGCCGGTTTTCAAGATCAACAGGGCAGACGACAGGAGCGATGAGGGGGATAAGGACGGTAATTCGACTTCGGTGAGTGTGAATTTTTTTTGTTCTTTAATCAGTTTTATTTGAAACGGTTTTAAATAAATATTTTTAGTGTTCGTGTGAAAGACCTTACATTTTTTTTTCAAGAAATAATTCAATAGTTTAGTCCTAATTAAGGTCAAATTAAGAATGTATCATTTTATAATAATTGGACAACCTAATTAGGCCTTGATCAGGACTAATTCGATTTTCTATTTCTCTATACCGATGTACGATTAGCTGCAACTAGGATAAACGCCACTCTCCATTACCATTACAACCCATCTCTAACTCACTCACCAAAAAAAAAAAAATAAAAATTAATAATCCACAATCCGTAGAGTAACGAAGCCGATCGTCGCAAGGACGCGGACGATAACCAAGATAACCAACAACCACAAGACGGAGCCTCCGAGAACGGACCCGTCTACGTCGTCTATCCGGTCAACAGTGCGGTGAACATCGGCAGTCAGGAAGACCTTGTGGAGCGCGACGAATCGGTGGTGATCGGCACGCGAGGGCCGCACAGGCCGCTGCCACCAGATACTCTGCCCCAGGACGATGAGGAAGAGGAGAAGACGGATGGTGGTTATTATTACGGCAAGAGGCCGCAGCATCATAACGATGTGTTTGCTAATCAGGTATGACAGAGTTTGGCAGGGGGGAGGGGGGTAATTAAGGGGAATAGTGTGATAGAGATCAGGGTTGGTGGTTTACTACTGATCGTATCTGGATTTGAGATTAGTGAGTTGAGTTTCTAAAATATAGCAAAAAATACTGTAAAAATTTGTACCGTAATGCACTATTGTTGATTTGTCGACGTCAAATAATTCTATTAAAATAGCGAGACATCCATGACTAACAATACGATTATTTCCAGGCTTATCCGCTCGACCGACCGGACGCCGGCATAGTTCGCGAGAAGCCTATATTAGTGCCCAGTGACGATCTCGAGCGCGAACAAGAGGAGAAGAAGCAGGAAGAAAGCAGCTTCAACGTTATTTCCTACCTGCAGGAGTTCCTACCCTTCTCTTCTAAGAAGCAGCAACCGTCAACCGGGACGATCTCGGCGACACTGCCTCGACTTCCTCTCGTTCAGGTAAAAATCATGTATTGAAGTTTTGAAATTACTGTTATGTAGATTTGAATAAATTTTTGTAACTTGCGCTTGTACTGACTGCAGTCGAAATACTTTAAAATGAAGAACTGATTTTCCGAGTAGTTTTTCATAAGTATTTATTGTTTTTTTTAAAACTTATGATACTATTTATTTTATAGAAAATACTATGTTGCTTTATCACTTTTATGCTATTGGTATAAAAATAGCAGTAAGTTAAAAAAATAAAAAAAAAAACAAAAAATACAAAATAGAGATCTAGTATCAATCAACCTTACAATCATAATGCCAACACAATTCATCGTTCTACATTTATCTCTAAAACAAAACTAACTATCAAAATCTCGACAGTCATCGAGCCCGATCGCCTTCGTCTACACGCCGACGACGCCCTCGTCCATCCACCGTCACGACCTGCACCTCGACGACGACGAGCCCAGCGACCCCGACGACTACCTCCACCAGGACCACCGCAACGAAAAGCCCGTCCTCCTACCCTCCCAGCAGCCCAGCAGCTCATCCTCATCCGCCCCCTCGCCTCAGAGCTTCATGGCCCCGTTCGTGGCTAGCGTATCAGCCGAGATGCCCGTGAAAAACGGCTGGAGCGTCGTGGTGACACCCGGCCCCGTAAACGGCACCGAGCGCACGAATAAGGACGACAACAAGCCCAAGGAGGCCGAAAACAAATCGAGCACCGACGAGCAGCAGCCCAGCTCGGACGAGTCACAGACCGAGAGGTCGGACGCGGCTGCCGATAGCTTCAACCCGGAGAATTTTAAGCCTCAATTGTTTGGCGGATTCAAGCCGATTTATGAATTTCCGGCCGATGAGGAGGAACACACGGCGATGGTTGGAAGAGGAGTGCTGACCAGGCCGGAGGCGGTGAACGTCAACGCCGACGCGGGTAGAAAGCTGAGTTAAAAGACGGCGGATAGGAAATTTCGTGTAATGAGATAGTTTTATCGTAGGAGAGACGTTCCCTTGGGCATTTCGCGAGAGCTAAGGTTTTGGATTGGGTATGTGGCTGGCCAATGTTTTTTAAGCGATTTATCGGTATGAAAAATTTAATTTAGGGGTGTAAGAGTAATTAGAAGAAATATTGGTTACGACGATGGAAGATTTAAGGAATCGCGCGGTAAAAGCGATTGGAAAGCGAATTTTAATTTAACCAAGAAACATCCAGCCACGTACCCAAGTACAGCCAGTTATAAGACGATAACAATTATAACAATCGAAGAAAATGCTAGAGGGAACGCGCGACCCAGAGACGAGATCTTGCGACGAAGCGCGTGTCGGTGATCGGTAGCAAACGTATATGTATGCGAATAAAGCTCATCGCTTGGGGTCTCAAACTTATATCGTAGAAATAAAAGAAAATATCGCGCTCGTTTCAACGATTGTCCACGGCGCAGAGAGACGCATAACTGCGCTAAGTGTTTCTGTGTGCAGTCCGTGCTTTCTTATACTGTATTACGTAGAGAGAGGAAAATCATTCCGGATGCCTGAATCGAACGTTGCTGCTCGGCGAAGAAATTTTTCAAATAATTCTTCGACGACTCGAGTGCCTTTAATTTTACGGAGGAATTTTTGATGAGGAAAATTTTTTCGCGCGACTCCGGCCAATTGCACTCGACGGATTAAGTGCCAATTGTACTATTGTATGCCAAACTATATTTTATATACTTATCGATATATATATATATATTTTATACTTTTTTCTACGAACTTTCTTTCTTTAGTTCTTAAGGTACTGTTCTGCACTATACTCATAATAACGACATTATCACACGTGCATCTTTAAGTATATACGTAAACCACGTACATGTTCATATCATTAAAGAGATGTAATTTTACCTCTAGAGTAAGTGGTGCGTTGTGACTATTTAGTTTAAGTAAAAAAGCTGTATTTAATATTTATTATTATACAATTAAGACATTACTCGTTGCTTTGTCACGTTTTGTCTCCATTCGTCATTTTCCGCTTCTCCCATTCCTCTTTCATGCGTGCTCGCTCGGCGGACTGACGCGCCCGCCTCACGCTACGCAGTTCCTCTCTCATATTGAAATACTGATCGCGGAAATTCGCCTCGCCAATTGTGCAAAGCGGATCGTCGGGCTGCAATAAAATATCAAGTAATTTTTTAAATATTAAATTTAGAATAGCTTTTGATCAAAATAATGTGATTTTTTCTAATTCACTGTGAAGTGAACAAAAATCAAATTTTAAATCATACCTCGGGTTCTTTGATTTTTTCATAAGTCAATAACAGTCTACTAGTGTAATTGCTAAGAATTTGTTCTGAACTAGATATGAGTTTTAGGCATGGGTGAACTGGTAACTGATCTTCTGAATATTCCTTTCTAAAATAATTTTAATTGAAAATTTTTAGAAACAGTTCAATTGAACGGATTTTAAATAAATCATTATAAAAAAAGTTTAGATTCAAAGTAAAATAATCGAAAATTACCTAAATATAGGAAACCAAAACACTAATCTCCCACTGACTTTTAAATGCTTGACAGAAAATGTCAAAAGATCTATAAACAACTGCCACAATTCATAAACCACTTTGGATGGAATGTGTGTTTCTATTTGATGTTCTTCAATAGAAGGATTAACCTTTGCTGTTCCAATACGTTCTACAGCTTCCCGAATACCATATGGAGCTGAAAAAATTTAATTGTAATTTTAAACTGTTTTTAAGTATGAATTTATTTTTTAGATACTTACGATCAGTAATAATAGCGTCTAATTTAAAATCTGACTTCCATAATGGCCGAGAAAAATCTGATACTATAACATCTAAGTAACGAGATCCTATTCCATACTGTTTCATATTTGCTGCTATACTTTCATCTTCTTCACGTTTCTAAAAAATATTTTGAATATAAAATTGTGTTTACAAAATTAACACTTCAAAGTTTACTAAGCAATTATTAGATAATTAGTAGTTCAGTACATACTTTTTGTGAGATTCGACTAGGCCTTGTGCGTGCATGAAGCATTAAAAAATCTATATCAGTACCAAGTGTATAACCACCAAACATTGAAGCTGTAATCAACAATGATCCAGTACCAACAAATGGATCTAGAACAATATCTCCACTTTTAACTTGAGCTTGATTTGCCATAATAATAGAAAGTTGTGGATCCATTGAAGTATTGCCTATGAATTTTCTAGATTTCAGTGAAAGTTTTTGAATAGTATTCCTTTGACCATCTGCAATCTTAATAAATTTATTTTTATAATCTTATACCATTAAAATTTTTATAAATTCATCAAGGATAAATACCCATCGTCCAAAAAACAAGTCAACAGGTTCTTCTGGAATTGCATTTGGTTCAAGGCCATAATATTCTATATAATAACAAATTGTATTTGGATTCTTTAAATCCACTGATCCTTTTAATGGTAAATAATTAAATGTCTTCAAAATAAAAAAATAAATTACAATTAAAATTTGTTAAAACTTACTTTAATTAAATTAAAAAAAAACAATAATCTCACCTCTATTTTCGCTACTTTTTCTTTTTGGGTAAAATGCTTAC
Organism: Eupelmus urozonus; assembly: GCA_900480035.1. Classification (NCBI taxonomy): domain Eukaryota; kingdom Metazoa; phylum Arthropoda; class Insecta; order Hymenoptera; family Eupelmidae; genus Eupelmus; species Eupelmus urozonus. Next base: position 21,676 of record UELX01003606.1, read on the forward strand.
AGAATGTTTCAACAATGACTTTAAAAGTCGTAGATAGGAACGATTCAATCTCATCTTGGGGATAAGATTGTAAATTTATATGCAAACCATCTACAGTTTTTGAATGTGCCCATAATTCAATGCAGTGACGAAGCAGGACTGACCTGCTGGCTATTTTGCGAGCTACATCTTCTGATGGCAGTTCAACAATCCAAAACGGCTAATAAAAATAAAAGAATAAACAAATATTTTTTCTATTCTATATACAGTTAGACTTAAAAAATAATAAACAAATGAAAATTGTTAACACTAAAAAAAATATATATTACTTTATCTTACGTGATCTACTGACTTGACAACTGATCTAAAGGTTATGTTGAACATGCCAATAATCGAATTCATTTCCTAAAAACAAATTGACTTGTTAAGTTGTTTACAAAATAAAATAAATATTATTAAACGAAAGTATATTAAGTTGTTAACTGACAGCCATTCGGAAATCCACGTGCTCGTGGGCAAACCATAACAAATATTTCTTCCATTGTGTGTTCATGGCTCATGCTTTTTGCTTTTCAAAACATGCATTTATATCCTCGATCTCGTATCGTACACGTGGAGGTTATGGAACATGTGTTTTTCGATTCGGTGCCGACGTGACGTGCCGTTCTCAGCAAGATATAGTGGGAGGGGGGTCGGATCGGGGGAGATCTGGGTGAATAGGATACAACTTT
>UELX01003607.1:0-22374 GCA_900480035.1 Eupelmus urozonus
AGTTACGTGCTCTTCTCACTTTTCATTTTGAATAAAATCGGGATAATCTTAAGTTTTTCATGTTAATTAAGTTAATACACAGTTAAAAATTGAGAGAATGTGATATTTTGCTCACACATCTATTTTGCCTACACGTTGCGTAATGTAATATTTTCATCATATGCTTAGAAAATTTCTTGATACTTTTCTCCGTATTGCTGTTTTCTTTTAATTCTTGCCCTTTTGACTAAGAAAATGATGAAATTATATAAAAGTAAAATGTTTGTGCACTCCTATATGCAAAGATATAGGTGTGCCTGTTAATATAACTCATTGTATGAAAAGCTAGACTAACAGAGAAAGAAATAAAAAAAATCATTTGAATATTCACCTCTAACAATCAATTAAGAAACTTTGGAATTCTTACGTTTTTTTAAAATTTGGGAGCAGTTTTGGGATGTATGTTTGGTAATGCACTTTGATGAGTTTACAGTAGGGGGAGGGTACGATGTAGTGAAGAAGTAATTTGTGGTCTCGAAACTCGTGGGAAATTAGTACGAATGGTGCTGAATACTTGGGAAGTTGGTTAACGCACCGCAAATGATTCATATTATTCGAAATGAAACTTTTGACGAGGAGTGTTTAACGCCTTTGTTGGAAATGTCATGGCTCTTGATTATTCTGACGTGGATTATGTAGTGATTTTTTTGTAGTTTATCAGAGAACTGGGTTAAATTGTGAGAAAAGGAGGCTTAGTATTCTGTTGAATAGCATCGGATTAAGTTCAATGAAAGATTATATAATATTCGTCAAATGTAATTAAAATTGTGATATCGACCTCTTATATAATTAAATGCCATTGAAAAGATCTGAGTATCTATACAATATACTCTAAATATCATCATTAATTAAAGACGAATTTTATTTATAATTGAATATTTTTGAAACAATGAACCTTGAACAATGAACCTCACACTTTGTTTGCTATTTAATAAAAATCACTTTAATTTTAATTATGATCATAATAGCGATCTATTATTGCGTTAATAATTTTAATTTTTAAGAATTTAAAATTTTAAAACAAAAAGCAGTTTTATTTTATAAATAATTCTTAAGCTAAATTGAATTGTTTCTCCTTGAAATAAAATAAATTTTATATTTTTCCTCTTTACTGTAGAGGTTTTTCTCCAAACTAAAGTGTTTTTCCGATATGACAAGGTAAGAGCAAAAAATAAGAAAATGCATTTCAAATTTAGTTTAACTTTTTATATAACATTGAAATGACAAAAAAACAAAAACTATAACAATCAATCATCAAAATAAATTTTTATATAATCATTTTAATTATTACACCATTAAATATCCTTAATCTACCCTTAAAAAAATACACCTCCACTCAATTTATTCAACCCGATCAAAATCCGCTCAACCACACCCAAGCCCTCGTAAAAGAAAAATCCCTCAAAAAACCCATCAACGCCGAGACCCCCTAAACAATAAAATCGGCGTCTCCGATCCTCGCGCTCCATAAAAACAAAACTCAGTATCGAACGCCGGCCCCGCGTCCGCGCTTACAGCCATCAGCTCCCCCCATAAAGAATCCATTTTAATCGCATTAAAAGCGAAAATCTCGTTCCTCATTTTTCGGAGCCCGAGCAGAATGTTTTGCGCCTCGTTTTACTCGTTTTCGCGCGCGCGCTCGTTTCCTGCGCTCTATGTAGGGCGTAGCTCCGTTATGCTCTGGCGCCTCCGCTGTGAGCGAGGCTTTATGAATTGCGCGAACTACAATTTGAATGCGCGGGCTCTACTGCTGCCGTGAATAGCACGGAACTTTTCCTGATATTTCGCTGGCTGAGCCGGCGCGAATGCTTCGCTTTTTCCGTTTTAATTAAACAGGTTTTTTTTGGGTTATTCGCCGGGACGTTTTGTCTGCTTTCGGACGATTTTTCGTGCACGCGAACGAAGCGTTTGGCTGATTATTATTATTAGCGTGAAAAAAGGAAGTCCGAAGGCGAACAATTTTTTCGACGCTTTCGACCGGCAGAAATCGCGAGAAGAAAAAGTCTCGAGCATTCAGCAGCGGCGAATCAATCCATCCTATCCATCACGTCGATTCCATAAACGGAAAAAAAGGCCGATCTACGCGTATATATCAAGAGTATTACGGATAGGGCGAGCCACGTACGGGAGAGTCGTACGCGTCGATAATGCGATATACCCGCGACTTTCATGGGATGAAAAATGCGCTTTTGGAAATCGGATAGAACCTTTTATCCTGCAGTCGACGCGCATTCGTCAGATATTGCCCTTTTAGACAAGCACTCGATCAGATCGATCGCGCGCGGGGTAAAACGCGAGTGGCTCGGCGTATTTGAAAGGGCTGAATTTTCTTCGGAAAATCGGGCTCCTCGAGCGGACGTGCTGTGTTGTCGAAAGATATTGGCTTTTTTTTTTATTGAAAAGCGCATATGTTTGCCGATGCATCAATTTTTTTTTAAATCTAAAACTCACTGCACTTACAAGGCGCGTTATATTTTTGCATATATACGTCTGTCTTTTGTAGCTTAGAGCTCCGTTGAAGAAGAGTAGGTTCTTTTTTTCTTGTTTTGGACCTGATAGATATAGCCGCGTCTCTATATATCTTTCTTTTTTCACGTATGTATCTTTGTGTTCCTGCTTCCTCTTTTCATGCAGCCGTATCCGTTCCTCGATCGCATTCAGCCGTGCGTTCATTAAGGTAATGGCTGATAGCTATCACGAAATGGAAGCGCGCCGCATCTGGCATAACTTTTTATCTTTCCGCGTGGGGGCTTTTGGCGAAAAATTTTTTTCAAGTGCTTCAATTTAAAAACTCGCGCTATCTATCTGGAAGTAGAAAGAAACGCGCTGTTTTATACTCTGTATTTTAATTGGTATCTTTTGACTATTTATTGCCGTTGCAAGGGTTCTTCTTGAGAAATGTGAATTAACGTTACGTCATTGTTATGCGCGTAGATGTGAAAATTAACTTTTTTTTTCTGTATAAGGTTTTTTGTATAGATGCGCATGACTCATTGAATGCAATCAAGCTTTCTATGCAGCGAAGAGAAAGTTCATATTTAGAACGCTCTCAATGAATGCATAAATGAGATTTTCTGGAGCATTCACATACTGTTTAACGGATGTGAAATTCTGCAAGCGCATAAACAGCAGAGCCAGTATGATAAAGCTCCGCAAAGCGCAGGCGAACAATCCAGCCAGCAGAATAATTCCGTTTCATATTTAATAAACCGTTTTTCCTATCCTTGTATAAAAAAAATGATCATTCATAGCCTCGCTTGTTGTCTAAATCGCTCGCATCTAAACCTTAATTCAAGCAATTTCAAAAGTATTCAGAGCACGAGGGTAAACCTCACTGAAGCATTTTATCCGAAGGCTATCTAAACTCTCCCTACTTTCGCCTAATCACCCAGCGAACCTTTCAGCCAATGCAGCACAAAATTTTCCCCACCCCGCCCAAAATCGTCGTGTCATCGAAATTTTTCCTTACTACAGCGCCGCCCGAAATTCACGTTAGAACTTTATTATACCCCTTGCATTAATCCAAACGCAGCTCCACGAAACAAAAGCCCTTGTCAGCGCTTCTTATATACATAGATATATGTATCGAGATTTCCCTGGAGGCCGCTGCGCATATATACCCACCCGCGCTTCGCGGCTTTCGACGAAAACTTTCTTAAAGTCGCAGCTGGCATAGCGTCGCTCTCGGTTCTTGGCTGCTCGGTCGCGGTTCCATTGTGCCCGCCGTCGCCGGGGCTGCGTTGTTGCCCCTTCTGCGGCTCTTTGTTCGCGTGGGCGCGAACCGAGCTTTGAGATCCAGTCGAGCGTGACAGGTGGGGGTGTGCGTGGGTGGCTGGCTGTGCGTACGCGAGAGGCTGGAGTTTTGCGTCGATGGATAGGCGGAGATGTGGGTTTATTTTTTTGAATGGGGGATAGTGAGGATTTTGTTTTGGGTATATTGGTTTTGGGTTCGGGGAGTTGAATTAGGGTAGGTGCGGGCGGATGCGTCGGGCCGGAGTATCGTGTTTGATGTTTTGAAAGTAATTGAAATTGTTTTGTTGTACTACGTGGAGCTAAATTAATTATTAGATCGATTGATATTTTTATGATGATCTGTCCAGTAGAACTATTTAAATAATTTTTTTACAATTAATTAATTACTGTTGCAATTAATTAATAATTTATTACTGTTTTACTTTATATACCGTCTTAAAAAATTATTTTTAAGGGAGCTTTAATCTAGTAGAAAACTTCTTGCTTTAGTGGATGAAATTATTTACTAGACAGTTGCTTGTTACGTGGTTCTCATGCTTCTGTCTTTCACGAAGTCCAATTTTTCCTGAAGGTAGCGTGAGTTTACCAGCGGATCTATATAGCTCACTTCCGCGGTTTCTCCCGAGGATAGCTTTCGATTAGACGCTTGGGTGCGCTCAGGTAACAGCATTCGACGTTAAATTTCATCCATCCTGTTGAAAGTGCCATAGTCTATTATGAGGCTGCTTTAACTTCTTTATAAACCTGATCGAGGTGTTGCATCGAAACGCTCTTAAATAATTATCGTGCTTCAATTTTTCTTTAGGTAGAAACCTTTCCAATAGGATTGTTACTTTTTGATGTCTCTAATTTGATTGAGATGATTATTCTTCGTTTTAATTGACTTATTTATTTTTAATTCAGATGAAGAAGTGCTAATTAGTTTAGATAGAAAGTTTCAAACACCATTTGGTTAACTAATATTAAATTTAAAGTTTATAAATATTAGTAGTACAACCCAAATCTATTTTTTTGTACTGTCTTAAAAAAATTAACTCAATTACCGTATTTTCTAACAGTATTCGCCTGTAATCAAGTCAGCCGCGGACTCCAACTCCCGAAAATAAAATTAAAAGTAATTAGTTTTTAATGAGTTCGGCGCCACAAATTTTAGGCAATCCACAAAATTTACGAGCAAACTCGTTTAAACCTGACTCCGGTTTGAATTTATAATCCGCGCAGACTGCATCTTCGAAAACCGAAATAAAAACATCGAATTACCCCCCTCCCACCTAACTTTCCAGCCCTCGCAATTAAATTAAATTTGCAACATAAGCCCAAGCGTTCAAACTAAAATTTATCGTCATCGCACCGGAACGAGCTTACCAAGTGACCCGTAAATTCGATCGCTCGCATCGCTCTCCTCCCCCCGGAAGACCGAAAATCGTCCTACTTATAACTCCCCGCGTGCTTTCCCGATAAATTACGAAAAACAGCCGTCAAACGCCGAACGAGCGTCTCTCGTGAAAAATCAGCCGCGAGCCTCGTTAACGATGCCAGAGCCTCTCGCTGGAAACGTCGCGCGATAAATTTTAATTAAAGATAATGATGAAAAAAGGTCCCAATTCGCGTTTCTCAGCGTGCGGTCGTTAACGTTGACTCGCGCGTTCTCCATTTTTCTTCCTCTCTCTCTCTCACTACTCGTCCTTTTTTCCGCGATTTCCCTCATAATTAAAAAGCTCGCCTCGCTAATTAAGGCGAATCGAGCTCGGACGATATCGTTCGCCTGTCTTTTTCTTGTATTGTTCGCGAAGGAGCTGCTTTCCGTTTGGATTTTTCAGAGAGCGGCCAGTGTGGGTGTATGTATATATATAAGATGGTTTCCACAAAGGGCAGCCACTTGGCGCTCGGCTCGCGGAATATCAAGGACTTTGTTCTGGACCGGCCGCCAAGAGGAGCCAGCTTCTGAGTTTTCGCGCGGTCTTCTTTTTTTTTTTGTGGGGGAAGACGAGGAGACGGCTGGAGCTAATAAAGCCGGCTGTGCTTTATTGCGCGCCGTGGGGATTGCGAGATGGGTGGGTGTAAAACGCGCGAAGTGTGGACGAAATTCCTGCGCCGAGGGAGATAAAGTTTTTTGCTCATAGCGGGGGAGATGATTTTGCGAAGGGGTGGTTTGCTGGTGGGTTGACTGGTGATGTGGAAGGTTATTGTATATTTTGATGGGAAGGGGGTGTTAAACAGTAGTGGAAAAAAAGAAGTGTGTGGATGACATTTATGCAAATTTGGAATCGATTCGTTATAAAGTTCTAAATATAAGGTGTAATTTAATAGACTAATAAATTGCTTGAGTCATGTAGAAAGTATTTTGGAAATGATATGTCTGACTGAACGCGGCTCGTTCTACTTGGGCTTATCGCTCTTTTAATTGACAAACTTTGTTACAAAGTATTCATTCGAATTTAATTCACTTACGTTTTCTTTCTACCTACATCTTTTTTCGTTATTATTTTTAATACTCCTGCCGTGAAAACTAGTACTCTTAATTATTTCGCTGCAAAGAAACGTAGGTTTTGCTGTTGTAGTAGCCGTCTGTCATATTATATCTACGGATTTCATAATATCCAAAAAAGTTCAGTTTTCTTAATTTCGTGAAGTCAATAATTTTATATTTCAACGTATACTTAAGAGAGCAAGTAGACAATTTAAATATTGATAAATAAAAGTAATTAAAACTGCTTTTATTTACATATAGTAGTAATTATTGGTTAAGTTGGGAAATGATTCTGAGCCTTTCAGTCCCTACAAAAATGGTACAAGATCCGTTTTAAAAAAAAATTGACTAATTTGGTTTCTATTATAGGCTGCAGATATACTCAATACATTGATATGGCTTCCGATCAAAACAAAATAAATCAATTTGTTTGAAAAACTAGTATACACTGCTTTTTGGAAGGCTCGATGGTTCCGATTTCACATAAAATTCACAAACTTTCCGTAAAAATAATATTTCAAAATTTTAAAAAACCAAAAGACTACTTTTTTATAAAAATTTTTAGTAAATATTTATTAAAAAAAACAATGGGCAACAAACACAACATCAAAAAGAAAAACGTCGCATCCTTACCTACGAGTGAGAAGATCCCGAGGAACAGTCCGACGCCCCTATTGGCCAGTATCAGCTCGCTCTGTCCAGCGCCGGGCTGGCCGGGCTTTCTCCGGTTGAGCGCGGCGGCCCAGACACCCAGACCGAGGACCGCCGCGTAGAAGGCGGCCAGGCCCGCCGCTCCCGGCACGTACAGACCCGCCACCATCGCTTACCTGCAACGGCCCCGCCACCAGACGCCTATTTAGAAACACACAAATTTACATGTATGTTAAAAGAGGCTATTAGTCATAAAATCAAAATTGCATTGACATTGCAAGTGATAATTCGTTATAATTAATTTTAGGCAATGTTAGGTGAGATGGATGTGGAGGTTTTTTTCTGGTGAGTTGAGTACGATTTTTTAGCGTGGAAGGTTTTGAGGGATTAGGACGCGGAGTGGTTGGCAGAGGATTTTTGGAGAATGGGTTGGGAAATTGTTTGTGAGAGTGGGCTGAAGGGTTGGGTTCTGATGAAACGAGTTGGAAATGAATGGGATGGATTGGCGTAGAAGCTAGTTTTTAGTATGGTTTCATAAAAGTTTTGTATTTTCACTGAAGTCGTATGTCTAGGCTATTGTTTCTAGCAGAGGGAGAATTTTTTTCTTAACGCGCACATCGCGCTGCCTAGAAGATTTCTTCCCAGTTTTCTTTACGATATTGGAAATGAAAGTTTCAGTTTATAACAGAATTTTTCCCGAAACTTTTTCAAGATCCTCGAGTTTTCCTAAAGGAAGTTGAGAGCAGTTTTTACGAAAAAATTTGATATTTGGAGAGAATGTTACGTAGCAATCGCAGTGATTCAATTTTCCAAGCTGCGTTACATCTTTCAAAGTAAACAGTCTCCGTAAAAGTTTTCAAAAGCTACAAAATTTTCAAAATTTTCAGCCCGTGATGATTTTTAAGTCATTCCCGAGTTGCAAAGACATCGCGAGTAAAATTTACACGATTATTCAATGCACGAGATTAAAACTAAATTATCGATACCAAACTCATCTTACAAAAAAGGTATTTCGACAAAAATCGCTTTTCCAGCTTTACCACGACAAACGCCCGCAAATTTCCACTAGCTCATAAAACTGTCAAACGAACCGACGCCAGCGTTCCTACAAACCCTATATATCCCTTTAAAGAGCGTCTCCCCCCTCTCTCTTAGCCCTCCGAAAAAGGCTTTCCAGGTCGCTGATTACAAACGCGCAATCGTCGAAATCGAAATTGCGGCACCGACAAAAAAAAAAAAAGAAATTAGATTTCCCAGCGTTACACTCGACCTCGACGAGCAGCAACAAAAGTTAGCTCACGGCATTCAGCTATACCTCAGAGTCGATTAGAGTCATATCCCCAGCGCTGCTGCTCGCCAATCAAGCCAAATCGCGAAACGAGCGGGTTTTTCGCGAACAATTTTCCAAGCGGCTCAATTATAAAGCGGCTCGCTCGGGACTTTCCAGCCGAGTTTTAAGCGAGATGAAATGTGCGTGAGCCGGCAAAGAGAGCGCATAAGCGAGGGCGCAAGGAAACTTAACGAGCGGAGGGAAAAGTCTGGGTATGAGATATAGTTAGACGGCTGCAGTTTATTTACCGAGTGTGTGTTCATTTCGACTTGGAAGTTTGGAGGTTGAAGGGTGGTTGGAGGGTTGGGAGATGGGGAGGCGATCGGAGAGTCGATCGGAAGTTTTCGGAAGGTTTTTAGGGATTTGGGATATTAGAAGATTTTGAGATTGAGGTTCGGTGTGGACTGAGAGGATTGGAGGTTGAGGGAGAGGGATGGGGTGAGCTTTGATCTTGATTTCTGGAAAGGGTCAATTCAGTCTTTGAAGAGAGTGGATTTGTAATTTCTTAATATTTTTTTATGTAATGTATAAATTGTTGATGATCTGCTTTTTGAAAATGTAATTTATTTCATAAAGTATATAGTTGGAAAATAAAATTTTAACTTTGAAAGTAAAGTGAGTGGAGCAACAAAAAAAGTTTCGTACTTGAGATGCAATTTGCAAATGGCACAACTCTCGCTAACTTAAATACCTTTGTAAATAGCACTTTGAAAAATCGTTGGAAAAATTAGAGCCCCCCGGAAAAAGAAAATAAAAATTGAGGCAACAAAAAGCTCAGTACTTTTTCAACTTCTTCATACAGCTTTGAAAATTGACGTGGATTTTTAAAAAAAAGTAATTCTGTTTCACCATTTTTATTTCATATCTTTTTCATTTTTAAATGAATACGGCGAAAAAGCAGCTTTGAAAACTATATCAAAGAAACCTGCAGAAATAAATAGTCAGTTCGAGGAAATATTTCAAGAGAAACTGAACCATCAAAAACTACGAAAAAAACCTCTAGTCTCGCGCAAATCAGAAGTGAGCTGAATTCAAGCCTTTGAATGCTGAAAAAAAAATTCAACTTTTATTTTAATTAAACTCACTTTCGCACGAGCGTAAAACCTTATTTTTCTCCCATAATCTCTCACCAACGCCCTTCTGAAAATCACCAAAAGGAAAAAAGCAGCAACGAAGCAACAATTAATAACCTCGTCCATTTTATACCCAACTTAAAAACCGTCATCGCAAGCAGGCGTTCAACCTCCTCTCGGACCTTTCCCTCCCCCCTCCAAAAAAAACGTCCTTTCTCACTGAGCGAAATTTTTCCTTTCCCCGCTGCACTTCATCTTTTCATCCGTCATCCGCGTGGAAAGCGAAACGTGATGCAGGAGGCAAGTATATACACGCGGAAAGATCTATATATATACATAGGGTGAAGGAAAAAAGAAAGGCCTGCCCTTCTGCAAGTCTCGCGCGTTTTTCCCTCCCACGCAACATGACGGAGTCGAGAGTGCCGAGACTTTTAATTTCATCGCTGCTGCTCGAGTTGCTGAGACTGCTAAGGATGTAGGATATTGTGGATAATATATAGTTGAAGTGCGAGAGATGTTTGGACTAGGCTCTGATGTGGGCGATAAAGGATTTATGGGATTTCATATGTGTGGGTGGTGTGGGTGTGTGTGGATGTGGGAGTAGGAGTTTTGTGGGGGTGTTAATATAGTTAGTGGTGGATGGCAACAAGTTTATGATAGGATTGATTGTTTGTTTACTTTTCTTAAGTGATTGGAAATCTTTTTGGGGCTTGGCATCAGAGGATCTTTTGGATGATTGATCTAAATTCGAAAAAGCGATGAATTTTTGCGGTCTGTATTTTTTGTTATCGCATAAATGAAACTGTTTTCATTATTAGTCCAACATTAAACAAACCATTGTACTCTATATATTAACATCTAGTATCAGAAAAAAGAAAAATGAAATTTACAACACATGCAAAATTAATGACAGAACCAAAATTTCCATCCCTCCGAAAATGTCAAACCTCATAATCCAAAAGTTCCATACTGCAGCAACAGCACATCCATCCGAAAAGAAAATTAAATTACCACCCTCGCCAATTCAAATAAAAAAATTCCTCGCTCAAAAGCATCCACGACATCACCCACTAACCTCGCCTTACACACCCCTCCAAAAGCCAACCCCACCAAAAGACAAATAGTCTTACAAAAAGTTCAAAGCATCGCCCCAACAAAAAGCATCAGCCGCCTCCACGAAAGAAGCGCGTTCGGAAAATCGCGTCCAAGAGGGGGGATCCAGAGAAGGAATTCGCTGCGGGGGAGGATCAGAAAAGCTCGCCGTTGGGGTGCGCGCAGCGGGGTAGAATTAGAAAGGGAAACACGCGCGGGTAATCGAAGCTGCAGCAGCAGCCGCTGCTGGCCCCGGGGGCGACGGAAGCGAAAAGTACGCGGCGGCCTTTGAGCGCGCTTATCTCGATACGTATGTACGAGGCAAAGCGAGTATTGCTTTATGCGGAGGTTTGGATCCTTGCCGCCTGGGGGTGGAAACGATTTAGCTCGTGAGAGGGTTTTTTCTCTTTTTTTTTATTTTAATGGGGTAAGGGGGTGGGGATAGTCTTTTGGTGATATGGGTTGATTGGGGGAAGCGCTGGATTTTTATCGGGGGAGTTGTTTTGAGGAGACTTGTTGTACTGGGTTTTTAAAAAGAAGTAAGTATCTTGGTATTTTAGATACTTTTGTAAAGATTATTTTTTTAAAAGTTTGAAATGCGAGAGTTGGTTGCTGTATTTTATACCTTCAAATTCGAAAAATTTGTAAAATTGCAAGTTCTTCGAATAACGCTACATTTTCCAGTTCTCGCAATTTTAAAACGACATTCATTTACAACTTTAAATGATAAACAAACAAAGACACTCGACCAGCGCGAATTTGCGCATCGCAAAAAACCGCGCAAAAGAAAAACACCGACCTCATCCAATTCCCCGCTCAAAGCCTCTTATCAACAGAATCAGCATTAACATACACCGCCAGGCCGAAATTTCCATTCTATCAATGCGAGCAGGCTCGCTGCGCAGCGCCGCGACACTCGCTAATTAGCAATCAGGCCAACGATTGCACCCACAAACACACTCGAAAATGCACCATTCAATTTTTCTCCTCAAATTTGCTCGAGGCCGCCCCCCGTTTTCCCGATTTACAGCTCCGGAATTCGCTTACTTTTTTCCCTCCAGCCCCGCGCAGCTTTACAGACTCACGCATATCGATACCCAAAGGCAAACAGAGCGAATCGATAGGACCAATTACGGAGAGGAGCCGGCTATCGCAAATATATCGAGGAGATTGCGAAAAATCGTCTATCGGTATATGCGCGCTGCCTCTTGCGCGAGCTCGCAGCGTTAATTCGATTGTTACGCCAGGGAAAATACGCTTTTCCCAAGGTTATACCGGCGGATTATTAATAGAGTTCCGGATAATTGAATTTTTCCGTTTTTCCCGCGGAGCGAATATGAAAATTCGTATTTGCGCGCTGAATTTTTAGTTCCCGTTGGTTTATTGCGTTTTGCCGCGGGCAGCGTCGAATCAAATTAAAATGGATATTTTAGATTTTTTTTTTTAACGTTGTAAATATTTCGCTTTTGCCAGCTGCGCTCGACGGAGGTTTGTAAATGTTACGTTTGTAAAATTTAGGAGATGCATTGTGATTCTACGCTCCTTTTTTAAAATTGTTTAACGGCTCGTTGAGTTTTATGAAGAATTTTTTTTAAACGTGAAAATTGTTTCGTATAAAAAATTATAAAATATGTGTGCCTGTTATTTGCCGCGACATCAAAGAGAGCGTCATTAACCACCTGTTCCTTTTGGAAAAGGAAGCACTTAACGATTTCATTAATATTTAAACTTTTTATTTGATCCGCATTTTTTGCGAATAAAAGTTTTGCAGTAGTGCCTTTAAAAGCTCTCTAATTAGTTCGTTTAAAATCAATTTCATTTGCTTTAATGTTTTATTTATATTGCATTTTATCGTTTTACTAAAGTTTAAAATTAATTTGTTTTATATTTAAATTTTAGTAAGTATACTTAGCTGTATTTTTCTGAAACCAAAAGAGTGTTTTTACGTTTCGCTACCCATTTTAATTGCATGTAAATATTTATTAATACGTTCAATATAATACAATGAATATAAAAAATAATATAATCAGTTCAAATAATACTGTACTTTGGTATGGGTGCTATCGAATCTAAGAAGGCAAATGTAAGAATTCTTAATACATCTTTAATTTCGAATTTTGATTTCAAGTACACGTATAATAGTTTCAGTAATAAGCTCTATTATCATTCCATTAAATTAATTATATTTTAGAATGAGGGATAATATTCAAAGATAGAACTACTGAATTACATCAGCGAAAAGTAGCACCTAACTCAATTTATGAAGTAAGCTTCAAGAAAATCAAACTTTTGACTATAAGTGCAGTTACTGAATTTTAATTCCATGTAATAGAGTTACATTCTGCACAAATACGTTTATCTCATGAATCATTTAATTACTACTGGATTTGTTCTTGAATTTATTAAAATAAATTGAAAATATTATTGTTCATTGAACATATTAAATGGTTTTAAAATAATTGTAGAATTTAAACTAAATTTTCGACTTATGTTTCTTCTAATGTTGAAAATTAGCAGTAATATTCAAAGTATCTACTTAATTATCATCAAGTTATCATCATCAATCTATCTAGATTATCATCAATCACATTTATTTGCTAAAGTTAACTTTGTTTAAAGAATTGAAAATAAGTGAAGTTCTTAGAGCACTTTGCTATCAACTACGTATTTCAATATCAATAAAGTGAGTAATGGCAAACAATATTTTATCTGCAGATAAACTATTTTAAAAATTTTTACACTTATCATTTTATTGGGAACAAAATTCCAAACGTAGTTTTAACAAATATTACTAAAGCCTATTCGTTATTTAAAAAATTTTAAAAAATTATTAAAAAATTATTAAAAAATTTTATCGGCTATTATTGGCGACCGCTGTTATAATCAGTTACTTAAAAACCTTACCTCAATAGTTTGTATGATATAATTGTATTTGAAAAGTGTTTCGTGTGATATAATTCTATTTTAATATCGTAAAGCATGTATATTTTATACTAGACGATTCTAAAATAAAATATAATAGACATCTATACACCAAATGACACACTATCGAAATAGCATTATAAGTACACTTTTACTTTATAAAGTAATTTTGTGATGAAATAGTACAACATTTTCCAATCCCTTTGAAACTATTCGAATAGGAGCTGTAGAAATAGAAACAAACTAACTATTACAAACACTAGTACCATATATACTTGCACCTTCAACAATAACATTCCAATTTCACCCATCAAAAATACCATCGCCAAAATCGTTCTTTTAAAATCAACCTACCAACAATCCCCAAATCAAATATCACTATCTACAATAAACCTCCAATCGATCTCAAAAGCAAGACACCCAAACGAAAATGTTTATCAAAGCGAACGCAAATCTCCCCGTTATTAAAATACTCTTATTTGCCCCAAAAGAGACTACACACCTCCGGGCCGGGGGCTATCGATTCCAGGTCGAATCGCATAGTCGTGCGGGGCTTAAACTCAATAATTCGAAATTGCAGGCAAGGTAGAAGCCGGCTGAGATATGGTCGACCGGCTACGAGATTAAAATTCAAAAGTGACCCAGATATCGGCTATTCGGGTCGTGACCGCCGGCGAACTTTGAGGACGGCTCTTCGGCGCCGAGCGGCAAAGATCTCACGGCGAGGGCCTACATACGCGCGGCGCAGCTAGCTCCGAGCCATCATTTATTCAGTGCTGGATGAGGTTTTTGACGAAGTGTCTTCCGCGCGGATGAGCCGGCTGTCTTTTCTAGTATGCCGCCAGCTCTCGATGTGCCAATCTTTTCGCGACGCGTGCGGACGGGTTGTTTGCTTTTTTTTTTAGGTACGGGTGTTGTTTTGTGAGATTGATGCTGTTTTGATTAAAGGGGTATGAGTGGGGTGAAGTTTTGGGTTTTTAGTAAGGTTTGAAAGTACGTAGTTGAAGTGCAGTTTATGCTATTTCAAAGCTTAGCGAGAGCTTGCATTAATTGTACTCGTTGCAGTCGAGAAACCTTCGGTGGACACCTTTGATGTTAAGAAAGCTTTATCGAAGGTTTTTTTGGGAATAAATAACCTAAATGAGATGACTAGAAGAAAAATTTTTTTTATTTTGGTTATATTTACTTTATCTTTAAAGTTAATTTACTTTAACTTTCTGTACATATTAGAGGCTTTAATTTTATATATAATGGAAATCAATACAATTATTCTTTGAAACCATTTCATTTTAATCCGCTCGTTTGTTATAATAAAATTTGCGGTAAAGCATTTTCAAGCAGGGAAATATTCGACAAAGGGTTCTTCAACTAGTTCAAACATTAGATGCTTCTGCGGTGAACCTTCAAATAGCTCGAGCTACACTTCAACCGCAAATTTTGAAGTATGTAATATAATTTTATAAATTACTTAAAACAAAAGATTAAAAGATGTAATATAAATTTTTTCTTTTTTTCCAAATCTTAACCCAGTCACAACCCCTTAAATGAGAAATTGGTTCACGGTAGCAAGCTAATTATCGCACCGATGAATCAGCTACTCGGTCTCGCGGAAAAAGGAGCCAGACAGCGCGCAATCCGTGACATTTGTGAAAATAGAATATCTCTCGCGATCGATGCTGGTAAGGTTCAAAGCTACGGCTCATTGATCAATTATTCATTGGCCGAGAGCATAGTGAATTTATGGACCGACGCTCGAAAGGAAATGTCTATATAGTTATTTTGCTTTTCACTGGCATGAAATCAATAAAGTAGCGTATTTTCGTAGTATTCAAATGACAGTCGCAGAGTTTTATTGATTCTTTAATCTTCGAATAGATTTTCTACTCTTCTTCCAATTTTTTGATGGTGTACTGTTATAGGAAAAAAAAGTAAAGCTTGTATGACTAATTACATTACAAGTTGTTTGCAATTTGTCACAGCAAAACTTTATGTTCGTCCTTTCGTACACAATTATGCATTAATAAATTATGTTAGTCTAATTACACGGCATATTTTCTTTAGGTTTTATATCCTTTTCGTAGATGTTCATCGATGATTAATCAAAACTGTATAATTTTTCAAAATGTATTATAGCCAGGGTAGAAGATTATATGAAGACCCAATTTAGGATATTGATAGATTGCCTTATAATCAATACATATACATATTACAACTTATAGTCATTATGGCATTTATTTATGTCCAAGTTTGGAAATTTAAAATTAAATTTCTAATTATAATCAACATTCTATTGTATTTCAGAATGGATAAAATTTGAAAAAGTGATTCTATAATTGATCCACATGTTTTGTTCTTTCCATTTATTTTGTTCCATTGAACAAAACAAATTTCATCTCAAAAACTCTGTATAATGGACTATATTTCTGAATATGAGAAAAAACCTTAGACCTGCAGAGGAATAACAAAATTTCTACACGGGAGGGCTCGTTCTCAAAATCCAAAATCACATAAAGTAATCCCTACACAACAAATCCTATACGAATCAAAACCTTTACAGCTAACTACCTTAATCTCAAAACCCTTTCACACGTCAAAACACTAACCAACAACGAGTCCCACCCATCCCACCTCCCAACAAATTACCACCTTTCAATTCCCACCAGCTCGCAACCCAGACGCACCGCCAACCCTAACCCCATCCCTTAAACCTCCATCCACCCCCTCTGCAGCAGCCAGTGTCGCAGGCCTCCGGCCTGAAGTTCTCGGTCGGCCGAGCCCGACTCGCATAATGCACCGAGAAGGCTGCTTGCACGAGCATAGCCGGGGCTATAAATTGACTCGCGCGCGCTCCAACCTTCCGTAGGCTGCCGGCGATGCGGACGCGCCAGGGCCAATTGATGAGATAACGCGATTAATAACGCGGGATTAAGCATAGACTCGACGCGGTCGATACATACATACACAGCCGTGCGGTATATCAGCCGATATAGATCGATCTATCGTCTAATGAGCGAGCTGGAGCCTCGTTGTATTAACATTCGCCGGAGATATTAATAGAGCCGATATGGTTAGCGATATGCGGCCTGCGCGTCTTTTGGCGTGGGCGGGAGGTTCATGATGCGAGCGCTCGCTCGGGTTTGATATGTTTTATTGAATGTCGGCCTGATTGATGCGGTATTGATTACGGCTGGCGGCGAGGTCAATCGCTGCGGTTTGATGAATCTGGGATTTTGCGCGAGAGAGGAATGTTTAGTAGGGGGGTGGTAAATCGGGTTGGATTTGGGTTGGATGAAAGGGCGGTATGATGATGTGGGGAGGTAGTTTGGTGGGATGTTAAGGATTGTTAGGGTTGAATGCCTGTGGTTGCAGGCTTTGGAAATTGTGTATGGTGAACGTTTGTTTCGTTTATTCTGGCTTTGAAAATGGAATGCGGCTTTTAGATCTTATTGTTTGAATAGATTTGAGCTTTCAAAAAGATGGAAAAGGTTGGTAGATTAGATCATGCAGTCTTTTCCTTCCAAATATGAATATACATTCTACTTGTTCTGCTTTAAGAGAATAATGATAAAAATAAAACATATTCCATTTCATAATATGAAAATAGTTCACAATAATGAACTTTTGACCTACATCAGAATTATTAAGAGCCACTCTAAATATAATACCCGAGTCCATCCGCGAAATCGCTGGATTAGCTTCAACGTCACGCAGCTGCGTTAATTAGCACATTCGCTATTTACGAGACCCAAAAACCTAAAGCCTAGCAATCCTCCGGGCGAATAATTCCACCATTTACTGCACCAATCAAATCAAAATCCATAAACAACAAACCGCATCCACTTTAAAGCGACCATCCCGCTGCATAATCCAGCCAACTCTTTCCGAAACCCCAGCATCCTATGAAAAAGAAAAATCCACCCTAGAGCGATGCTTTCAATCATTCAAAGCACCACGTCTGTAGGTGCTCTGCAACGTCTCCCCCGTGGACGCAAGCCACGTATACGGACTTTCAAGCGAGCCTGCCCCAAAAGCGATCGAAAGTCCCAAGATGCGGTGCGCATTGGGATTCCAGGCGCGTGGGGTATATAGAGCAGCTGGAGAGGAGGAGGAGATTTATGCTTGTATCAGAGGAGATGGACGCCTTAATGCAAATATTTGCGGACTCGTTGCGAGGAGAATGATGAGCCTAAGTGGATGTAGATGAGGTGGGAAGTGATTTTGTTGCGGTTTGTAGGGGGTGGTTTGAGGTTTTTTTTGGGATTGTGGATTTGGATGGGTGTGTACAAGTTTTGGTTTCTGTGTATGTGGAGCTTGCAGTGTGTTAGAGATGGAAATGATATTTCTTTTAAGAAAATATTTAGAAACTACTTTTTTATGGTAGAAGTGTCTAATTTTATTAGCTTTTATATAGTTGAGAAAGTTAGTAAAAAACATTTACATTTTTTAAAATGATAGTCATTAGATTATTCGATGTTTAAATTGCGTATGTATATATTTACAGAAGTGAAAGGGTGACTGGGTCACTGGTATATGTAAACCTTTTAAAATGTATGAAAGGAAATTTGCATACAAATTAATGTATATTTGGTCCAGAAAAGCGATAAAGACTTTGATGAAATTGTATCGCATTTCACCGTCTATAGAATACTTTGTATCAAATTTAAAATATCCTAAGAACATGACAACAATTGGTGCTTTGAAAGATAAAATTACTTTTATATAATATAACATTATTAGAAGATTATTCTTATTTAATACGAATAACTTACAAAAATAAATAATCATTCATAGTTATTTCAAATATATTTCAACAATCTGTTGCTCTGAGGATGTCTAAATTATTTTAACTTTTAAATTTTTATATACGTAATTATACTTGTACCTGTCAATATGATCATTAGTAAATGAAAGATGAAAGATAATAAATAATAATAAATACTATTTTATCTGTTGTATCTATCAATAGACTCGTTAATATATTAGGTACGCATTTCACCAATCATATATTAGAAGATGTATTATCGTTATTATGATTCCTTTCATATGTTATTTTAAGAGTGTCATCTATTCTAAAATCAAATTAACACTTATATATGTACAGTTTACTTTTGTAAGGTTGAATGAAACACACGAGATATGAAGAAGAGTCAAGCGAATTTGTAGAATGTAAAGTATAAGTAGTTAGGTACACAGAGTTTGTGTTTACGTAGACACGCGTATCAAATTATCAAATTATCCTCACGCATTAATTGAAGAACCAAAATGATATACAACCCGAATCCCACAAAGCATTTTATAGTTACTTAAATATCCATTTATTCCGCTCAAATTCAACTAGCTCCCTACTCACACTTTTTTCTCAACCTTCAAAATCTTTTTCTTTTCACCAAACACTCACAACCCACCAAACCAACAACTCCCCAAAAAGCCCCAAAATCCCTTCGACTCGCTAATCTCTTTACCTCTTCCAAAAATCTCACACCTCCAAAAATCGCACCTCCAGACTCCCAAACTTCTCCTCGCACTACACCCACACAGCCGCCTCTGCGGCAAAGCAGCAGGAGAAGCGTCGCACGGCTCGTAAGTACATAGCCTTACACACGCATAGACTTGGCGCTTGCCGCATATCGCCGGCCCATGAATATTCATTCTAATGTCGCGCGCTGCGGAGGGGCTCGAAGCCTCTCGTATATACATACACACAGGCGCTCGCGAGAGCGAAAACACTCGGGGCGTGAAGCGCCTGTCTCTTCGCGATGTATCCACGCCCTCCGTGACGACGTACTGGGACTGTTGTCGTTCTGGGCGATGAGGATCACTCGTGTGGATGATAGGGATCCTGGGATGGATGGGTTTTTTTTTTGAGGGGTGGTGGGAGGTTGATGGGTGCTGAAGAGGTTTTTTTTTTTGACGGAGTGTTGGTAGGTTTTTGGGGATGTTTGCTGATGAAATGGAATTTTTTATGGTGGGTTTGGATTTTGAGGTTTGTCGAGAAGTTTGGGGCGCGTTTGATCGGGGAGAGGTTTTGATAAGGGTTTTCGCTGTTTAAATTTGCAGGGGAGTTTGGAAAAGTAACTGTGGGTAAATTTACCAGGTGCTGCAGAGTGTCTAAAACGTTGATTAGATTCTGAACTGTTCCATACTCTTGGGAGTTTCTGGGAACTGGATAATATTTCAAATTACACATTTGAAATCTTAAGCATGAGTTTACTTTATTTATCATTGGATAATTTTATAATCTTCATTGGATTAATAAAAAATGTCGGATCAGTATAATCAAATTGAAGGCTTCGAACTTCAAAGTTTGTATCTAAAAAAAATTATATCCGTTTTTATAAGATAAAACATTGAACATAATACCTATCATCAGAATGTATCTTACAAATTTCGAGAAAAATTCAATAATAAATGTACTTGATTTTATTTATTTGAATGGCATGATAAGTAATTTTAAATTATTTTGTTCATCCCTGTAAGGTTTAAAATGCTAAATAAAAAAAAATAATTTTATTCAAATTAACGAAGCTCTGACTTATTCAAATATTTAAAGTATTTGTAAATTCGATCGGCTATTTTTTCAAATACTTTGAATATTTGAATAAACAAAAAAAACAGCAGCTCAAATATTTAATAATTTTTGAAAAATTTCTATAAAAAAAGTTCTGCCTGGCAAATATTTTTAAATTTATGATCTTGTTTTTTATTTTACTTTCTAATATGATAATTGATACAAAATTTTTACATTAATGCTCTAAATGTAATAATGGAAAGATTCTATTTCATTATTGCATTATTTTACTGTTAATTGTTCGTCAAGATATTTGCAAGTATGTTTTTAATAAATAATGTTAATAAAATTTTCAAACATTATAATGATTACATATTATAATATAAATTTTTGAGCTTAAATAATCCAAAAATATGTGCATATTTAACTTTATTTTTGTTCTTTAGATTATTTTTAATTGGCGCTGGCGTCACTCTGGCTGCGATGTCATACACCTATCTCCATAACGTAAGTACTATTTTTATTACACTAATTATTATTTTTTCAATACTTTTTATATGATACATTGTGACACAATTTCTCTTCGTCTTCGCCGAGAATTCATAAAAATGTCTAATTAAGGAGTTCAAATTTTACTACGCAATAATAGAATCTCAAATATAATACCTCAATAGAATAATATCTCAAATTAAATTTATATAATTTACAATAAGCTTTTCTTTACTTAAGTAATTTTTGATTATTTAAATGGCCATTTATTAAACAGCACATTCACGCAAAAAATAAAATCCATTAAAAACGCGTAATTATTACAAGTACATTTTCCTCCATCCCGCTACAATTACGCATTTTCAATTCTCAACGCGGATAAAGAGGCACGCGCACAGCCGCGTTTTACTACCTCGCGCGCCAGCAACTTTGATGTTCTTTAACATATGACGTGCGTGAAGATTGAAAAGAAGACCTAAGGAGCTTTTTTTTCCTCAAAAAAAAAAGGCGCTTTGAGTCTGAGTGTGTCTGGGTCGTTACTACTAGCAACGTAAGACGCTTAGCGAACCGGAACTTTATGTACCATTCGAGAGCGCCTCGTCTTCAGCGTTCTTTAAGAACGTCGTCGAGAGAAAAAAAAATGCGAAATTACTCTTGACTTATTTCGTGCGCTTGATCTTGGAGTTTCTGATGCAAGCGCTGGATTATGATTTTCGCGTGGGATCTCAAGACAATTTGCGCTCGAAAATCAATGTACAGAGGAAAGAAATAATGAATTTGAAATAATGTTGAGCTAATATGTTAAAAGTGTTTTTTTATTATATGACGTTATTATTGTTTATTGAATTATTGAATAATATTTACAATAGGAAAGTTGGTGCTACGTTATTTTGCTGTAACTTTGAATATAAAAAGCTTTCTATAAAAAGTGCATTATACAGTTTACGGTAACAGCTATTAAAAGTACTTATATAGAAAAAAATTAATCGATAAAAGCAGATTACACTTCATCTGCTGTCTATTAAATAAATATTATTAACACTTTCAGTGTTGCAAGTATAAAATTTCAAGTTTATCTTTTAACAGATCGATTTGAAATTTATGTTATTACTAACCAACAGAAAAAGTGAATTATTGAAATGTGTTTTGTAAATCTATACCTTGAAAAAAAAGTTTACAAAATGCGAAATACGAGCACTAACAACGGCAATTAAAGAGATACGTACATACCGTACTGTAAATGTTTAAGACCCCTCTTTTCTTTCCAAACCATCACTAACACTAACAAAAACCAAAACTAATTCAACATAAAGCACGCGAAGAAAGCAAGGAAAACTTAGCTACCCTTTCAACATCCCACCTTCTCTACTACGTTTCAACCAACCCAAAACTCAAAACAGAAAACTAGTTCGCAAAAATCCCTCCACCAAATCTCGCACCCACTCAACACCTTCTCAACAACGTCTCAACCATCACCCGCCCCATCCCCGCGAGCTCATCTCACCTGTCAACAAAAAGTCTCACCTCGTCCCAGATCCGCGGACAGCAAATTAGCTCATCCCCGCGCGTTCTAATTCATCTCCCCCCTCCCCGCCCCTCATCGGTCCAATTAAAGCGCTACACTTTCCGGGACGTCGAGTCTCCCATTGACTCGCGTCAGCTTTTATATATCGCTCCAACTTTTCAATGCACGCGCGGACTATGATAAATCGAGCGAGCCAGAGAGAAAGAGAATGAGAGAGAGAGAAAAGCCAGTTGCGCGCGTTCGCGCTCTGAATTGAAAAGTGGAACGTAAGCCCGGAAGCGCGCGGATCTCGGAAATGCTAGAGACCTTTTACTACTCGCGTGCGAGGGGAGCTTTTTTTTTTCAGCCCGAGAATTTTCCGTCGGTATATAGAATGGGATTTGCCTTTAGCGAGAAGAACAATTTTTATGACGATCGAGAGATGCCGGCTTTTACGCGGGGAGCGGCTGCCAATATTTATGAGAGGCCAATGCTGCGCGCCTTTCGAAACCGATGGAATAGTTTTTGAGAAAGGTTTTCGCC
>UELX01003608.1:0-22365 GCA_900480035.1 Eupelmus urozonus
GCCTTCACTTCGTCAACGTTTGTGCTTTCAATAAAGATTTTTTAAAACTAAAATATTTCAAGCATTTTCCTTCAGTAACAACAAAATTCTTCGCTTTAATCATTGGGAACATAATACAAAATTGTCTAAAAAGTCGAGTTGTGTGTTTCTTACTCTACTTAACTGTATTTTTCTCACTACAGCCCTGTATTTATTTGTCATCAGATCTCTAACAAGCGAGAACTGTTTTATAACAGATGCAACCAATAACTGCGCCCTCTGGCAACTTTCCATTCTCACATCTTCTCTTACGCGATCACACCTATATATCCACTCTCAGTCTATCTACTCGCACGGCTCAAAAGAGAGAACAATCGAAACATGCTGAGCACATCGCAAACCTCCTGCGCCGAGAAGAGGCGCTAGAAGCACTCGTTCACGGCAATAGGTCGAGTGTCAATCGAGCCGAGCTGTGATCTAGCGACCTCTAATTTATGTATATACACAGACACAGCCAGAGGCAGCTAGCTTTCCGAAAATCTCGAGGACCTTCGAGGAGCGCGCGCACGCGCGGGGCTGAGTTGGCGCGATGCACGCGCGAGATACCCTCGACGAGAGAGAGAGCCTCGGAACAAGCTCGATCGGCTGCTGCTGGAGAGGTCCTTCTTTTTCTCCCGCTCGCCAGTTCCTCTCCTTCGCTGTGGCAGCTACCCTTCCGCCATGCAGCCCGCACGTATCTGTCGATCTCTCAATTACTTCTCCCGTTCCCTTGTATCCCTCGTTTTTTATTATTCTCCTTGCGCGACGCTGCTGCTGCTGTTGGCGAGAACTCGCTGGAGCAAGGATGCTGCCCAGTTTTGTTCATCGCCCGCGGCGCTGTCGCGCGCGCGAGTGAGAAAGAGAGAGAGAGAGAATAAAGAGAGCGAAACTGCTCTTGGGCTGGGCAATTCAGAAGTGGAGATACCGGATAATTAACAATTTACCGCGGGCAGCCGCCGAGCCATTATAAGTGATAACTGGCGCATAATAGCCCGAGCGCGCGCGCGCAAGCACACGCCTACTACCTATATGCCTGTAAGGGAGAGAGCGCGCAGCGCCGCAGAACGCGCAAATTAGACGCGCGCGCGAGAGAAAGAGAGAGCCGATATTCTCTTGGTGAGCGCGCGAGCGAGAGCTTTGCGGTTCGACGTTAATTGGGGTGAGAGAGAGAAAGAGAGAGAGCTGGACGTTCCAGTGGATACGGTGCACAGTGCGGTAAGAGCTGCTGGCTTGGCTATATAGCGTTTGAGGTTCCGCACGCGCGATTAGTAACGGTGTGTTATTGTTCTTTTGCTTTTTATTTGGCCTTTTCAAGTGTTTGTGGAATTTTTCTTGATTGGGGTATTTATATTGTGCGGTTCGAATACTTGGTGGCTAAGAGTCTGAAATATAGGATTTAAGGCTGAAGTTATTGCAGTAAGAGCGCATAAATTATTGTAGCGCGTGCCTGATATTTTTCGTGGAAGAATTTGAAATTTGATTTCTACTTTTTTGCTACAAACATAATGTCAATGGTTATCATTCTTTATTATATAACCAGTTAAAATTTACACGGAAATTTTTTAATAAGTGCACTTAAACATGATTAATCATGATTTACTATGATTAATGGTTTATAACCGAGTCAGCATAGTCTTTTATTTTTAATGCTCTTTGTAGTATTTAAAAACTATAATCTTTTTTTTTTTATTTAAAAAAACTATAATCTTAAATTATAACAGATGAATTCTAAAAAAAAATTATTGCCAGAATACATAATTTTTAAAATAGTTTTTTACAAAATCAACAAAACCTAATAATAACATAAATTCATTAAACGCAATAATAACGAGAATGAATTCCCTAGCAGTAATTATCCATTCGTCCAAAAAAGCGGCCGAAATCCGCGTGCTCTCTCCATAAATCACAAATTATCCACACTGTATCCATAATGGCGTCTTAATTAAATCTCACCGCACGCTGAAGCCACAACCTAATGAAAAGTCCGGGCGTGCGCACGCGAGCGGCGTGCCAAATTAATGAAAATTTCGGCGAATTAGGTAAAAAGCCGAAAACGCATCTCTCTCCCTCACACTAGGCCATTAAGGGGGAGCAAAGCTTCCTCTCTCTCTCTCTTTTCGCGCGCGGAGGCTCGTGCGGCCGCGCGGCTGCTTGCAAGGGGCCCGCCGCGCGTAATCACCGGGTAACACTAATAGAATACCGCTTATGAATTACGGCGCGCTCGCTCGCTCCCCGCTAACCCGTAATTATTGACAGATCTCTCTCGGTGCGCGCCCGCAGATCCCGCTCTGAATGCCCAAGCGTCTGCTGAGGCTAACTCCCGTAGAAACCGGACGGTTTATACGGCGGAGCCGGAGTTATTTTGCCGGGGCTTTCTGTGCGCGTGCAATTTGTAAAGGCGATCTATGTACGGGTATTAGAGAGCCAGCCCGGGTGAATTTGGTATTATGAGAACGAGCCGGGCAGTTCGGTTAAATAAACATAAGGAATGAGGGAGCGGATAATGCCATTGTTAATTGTACGTGTAGCGTGTGGGTATGGAGCTGCGAGGGACAGAGCCGGCGTACGCAATAATCGATGGGAAGAAGCTGAAAGAGATCGCAAAGGCTCAATGGTAAATAATCGACTTTGCGATTTAGCGCGGCCGAGCGCTCGTTTATCACGTTCTAGCTTCTCGTTCAATTATTCCGAGACAAACGAGCTTTATATTCAGTCGCGATGTGTGCGCCAGTGCCTCGGCCGAGTCCGGGAAAGTCGCGCGTCTTACGGGGAAGGAGGCGTAATAAGCGTCATTATATCTCGGGCTTGCTTTTAATTAAATCAATTAATTTGATCGTAAATCTAGGAGAGCTTGATATTTTTCAGAATTGTCGCACGAGATGTTGCAATTTAGAAAGTGTAAATAATTAATGGCTCGATGAGTGGGATAAATCATTGTTTATTACGTAATTGTGCAAAAAGATATCTAAGACGTAAGGGTTAAATACGTGAGTTTACTAGAAAGCCGATAAATTGTAGTAATTTAAGGTTTGATTAATTTTATTACTATATGATTTCTGTGATTGCTATTTAATAACTGTTGATAAACTAGGTCATTTAATTCTTATAAAAATAATAAAACCACTTAGAAAGCCGTAATTAAAAATACTAAAATGGTAATCGCGTTTATTCATTTAGTATAATACTCTCGTATAATTATAAGTTTGGCAAAAGTCTGAAAATGGTCTGGCTACAGTCTGGTTATAGCTACTGCGTCTTTTCCTCAGACTTGTTTATTTTTCAAGTCCGGATTATTTTGCTAGGCTTTTTCCCAGACACAAAATATTATTTAATCTCTTCTCTAAATATAAAATTTATTTTTATTCAAAATCGTGGCAGAGCTATTAGAACATGGGTAGTAGTGGTAAAATTAAAAATAGTACAATGGTATCCAGTAGTGAGCTTAAGTTTGGATATACAAATCAAAAACTGGCATTTCTTTCATGCGGCAGGAATTAAAAATACATAAATAAATTCTGGAAAAACGTTTGACATATGACGTAGCCAGACAATTTCCAAATATTGACAGATTTTTTATTTTTTTCATAGCTAACAATCTAAATTATAATATAAAACTTCAAAATTATAAGTTGTATAATAACAATAAGCACTTTGATTAGGTAATAATTAATCTGTAATCAAATTCCCGTTGAAAAACCCATGAACGCAACTTAATTCCATAATTGATTTAGAGCTCATCGGCATTTCTCGAAACAGAAGCGCAAGACAAGACAGTTAAGCTTAACAATCGGCATCTCGCAGCTTTTGACAAAAGGGATATATACGGACGTCGGAGGAAGCTGTTTGTTCTTAACTACCGGCGCTGTCGAGGGGAGCGAGACCGGCAACTGCATAGCGATCTTCCGTCGAAGAGCCGAGCTTCTGGGAATCCTCCGAGAGAGCCGCAACACATGCACACTCCGTGCAGCATCCTCCGATTTTACGAGCACTCCGTCACTTTTAACCATAGCCCGAGGTATATCTGTCTTCGAATAACCGAACACAACGGACCTATTGACCCTTTAGCGTTTCTCTCGCGTGGTTAACTTTTACGTTTCAATTATACGGCTGCTCGTCTGCGGGCCTTCCTACATCCCTACGCGCGCGGCAAAGTAAATCAATGCCGCTCGCGCTAACACAAACGCGCCCAGCTGGCAATTATACAGATCTCAAATGCAACGACACCAGCTGAGCAGTGAATAAATACCCTCGAGTTCGATGAAAAAATCGGTGTGCATTCGCAACAGACTCGGGTGATATTTTTAAATTCACGCAAAAAAGCTCTCAGACGATTAAGAAAAAAAGAGAAAGAGAGATAGAGAGACAAGAGAAGAGGACGCGGTGGAAGGAATAAGTATCGAGCCCACCCGTCGAAGAAGACAGAAAGAGCGAGCAACAAAACAGTCTTTCCAGGCATACGCGCTTTTTTCCCAGCGCCATCCTTCGTCTTTCGCGCGAGAAGAGAGAGAGAGATACGCTCGCTTCGTTTTTCCCTCGTACGTTGCTTGCCGCTGCTCGGCGACGTAAATTTTTACACTGTAATTACGCAGCCGATACGTCTGCGGAATTCGTAATAGGCGAGGCATACGAATGGCGCTCGAGTAGTTTTTTACCAGGCAAGCCGCGCTCGAGCTACACTCAACAGTCGCTCGCTGGGCTGCCCTCGCGCGCTGAGCACGAATAGAGAGCAGCCGGTTCGCTCATCGATAACTCAAGTGCTCGCTGAAGAGCGCAATTTTTTTTCTATACGCAAGCGGGGCCTAAGCTCTCTCTCTCTCTCTCTCTCTCTCTCTCTCTCTCTCTCTCTCTCGCTTGCTGGCGTAAATTGCCAGACTGCGCCAATGCTTCGAGCCGCAATTTCTGTTTTTGTGCTTCGTTTGCTTATGCATTTTATTAAAGTTTGAAAAAATGTAGGGGAATGCCTTGAGTATAGGAAAGTCTGATATTGTTGCAATATTATTTTCAATCCTATATTTACATTACTTTTATTTCATGCTATACATGGAAAGCAGTAAGTTATTACAGTTCTATTTTTGTTTCGAAGCTATTAAGATTTTTCAATAATTATTATTTTGGCCAACATAACACATCTGTTTCTACTTAGAACATTTATCTATTAAAAAAAAAATATTAAAAATAAGCGTAATATTTAAGGAAATTAACTCTTTAAAAGACTGCTCATATGCTTAAACAGTGTGAAGTCTATAATTGGTAACGTGTTAAACAACGAATCCTTAAAAAAGCATAACCAACGAAGTGTGATAATCCGTAGGCGATAATGATGTATAACATGTTATATTGAGACAGACATAGCATCGAAAAGTATTTCTCCTATTATATAGGTGTACAAGAAGACTCATAAGTGCTAGTAAATAACATAAGTAACACCTATTGCAATGCACGAAATCTTATTAGCTATCGGCTAGTAAATGTTTTTACTTGAAATTTCATATATACATACATATATTTAATTAATAATATTAAATAGAATATTCAATTTCATAAAATTTTCAAAAAACATATTTAGACTATTTTAAAAATTAAAAACATTCCCCATCGGTAATTATTTTTTAGATCAATTCACTTTTGAGTAAACTTTATGAAAATGTAATTGTAGAGATCTCACGTAAACATAAATATTACAAGATTCTTATGTCAGTATATTTTCACTTTAATTCGATACTTCAAAAAATATAAAATAATTGAAAACAAATAAAAAATCATAAGATGCACTTGTGAAAGGACACTGGTAGAACACAGATTTCTAGTTACTAACCATGAATCGCTTGTTTTGCACCGAAGATGGTAGCTTTTGTTTCTTTTACATTACAAGGCATGACAGGGTACACACGTCAGTCAATTCCTTCAAGAGAACGAGCCCAAGAAGATATTGCATCATAAGCCATTAAAAGTACCACCATAATCTTATTCAACTACCTAGTAATGAAATGCCAACTTACAACTGCTTGATGCAACTGAACAATGGATATTCTTTGAGATTAAATAAATTATTTTTATCTCCAAAATACATTATAAATGATATTTTCACCATACTCACACAATTCACGCAATGAGGCGAGAAAATAAAATAGAATTCAAGAAATAACCCGACAAAAACCAACAAAACTCAATTATTTGACCAGTAAAAAGGCCCTAAACGCAATCGAGCGCCTTTTTCGATCTCATTCACAAACAGGCCGCATTATTACAATCCACATAAACGCCAGCTACTTTATGGCCAAATGCAAATACAGAAAGATAGCAGCGATACAGTTCGCACTAATTCTTTTATTATACGCACGCGAGAGTACGTGCCTTTTCTACCTTTCTCGCAACAAGCGAGTGCCAAGCGAGCGGCGCGGCTCGACAAAATTGCCGTACGTGCGATATATCCAGAGCCGCGCGCAAGTGCACATGATCGCTTGTTCTCAATATGCTCGAATAATTTGCGCACTCGCACAGCCACAACACGTCCGATCGGCTACTCGAGATCGGCATCTCACTTTCGTCCGATATATACCCACACAGACACAATCCTTATCCCGATCTTGCGCGCTTTGCCGCGGCAGAAATTTACATTTCGTCAACGGCGGCCGGCTGTCGTTACACGAACGCAGATGCGAGCTGGCGCGAGTAAATTGGCCGGCCGATTCTCTCTCTCTCTCTCTCTCTTTTGCGGAGGTAGTCTCTCACCTGGCGCGAGCGCAATTACCGCGCGGCGGCAATTTCGCCGCGACGCGTGGAAAGTGTCGTCGTCCCGAGTGTATCGCGATCGAAATCGATATACGCGCGATCGAGCCCCGAGATGTCTGCCCAAGCGAGAATAGGGTCTAGAGAGAGAGAGAGAGAGAGAGGTAGTCTCTCGATAAGGACAAAGTCTCGTCGATGCTTATCGGTTCCGGCAAGCGGCACTGAAATGACTGTGCGACCGGACGCGAGCGACGGAAAGTCACTCGCGCTGCCGGGTAACTTGAACTATTGGGATATCCTTTCTTTTCTCTCTGACTCGCTGTCTCTCGCTGTCTTTATTTTTTCCTCTCCTTCGCCTCTTTCGTGCCGTTCGTTTTATTTTTCGACGATTCAGGTGCCCGCGCGATGAAAAAGAAAATAAAAGAGCCGCGAGATTATCTGGGCTTGATATCGCCGCTCGGCTGAAATTTATCGCGCTATTTGTTTATTTCGCTTTCTTTTTTACTCTTCGCCCTTTTCACTAGTTAGCGGATACTACACGCGCGAGGCTAGCACGCACGGCCCTCGAGGGACACGAGACGACGCTAAGGATAATCCGTCATTGTTGCAAGGTGCCGAGGATCGGAGGTTTCCTTGAATTTTGTACGGAAAGCTGCATGTTTTCGTTCGGCTGATCGTTAAACTTGTAATTGGACGGATCTGCTTAATTTATCGACGGCTTGTTTGCGTTGCTGTTGTGCAGCCATAATTGCCGTGAATTTATAGTACATTATTATTTGTATAATTACAAAAGTTAATGTTTTTGAATATGAGATAATTGAAAGTTTTTAAACTGGTATTATTTTTTTTTTTTTTTATTTATTTATTGATTTTTTTTTTGTTTGCACAAGTAATCTGAAAAAATAATGTTTTTATGCATAAGCATTTTTACAAAAAACTTTTAAATGATTAACGTCTTTATAATTGCTAAGATACGTAATTGCTTAGAGCTTCTTAGCTTATTAAAGCTATTTAATGAGAATCATGAGAGCAATTCATTATTAAACCGCACAAGCAGCATTCAGAATAATCCTATCAAAGACGACTGTAATGATTTAGCAGGGAGCTGTTCACTCCGTAATATCACGAAACGCTCATCAAGAATAAATTATTTGAAATATTTAAAATATAATAGTGCAATATCAAATAATGTGTTGAATAAATAAGCAAATGTGTAGGAGACGGATTTTCTTGATTATTCGTTGGCTAATCTAAGATTAAGCCTACAGAATTCTCATTTTTAGTGGTTATTTGTATTTTCTGATTTCTTTTTCTGTTTTATATCTTAATGAAGCACTTTATATAGAGATTTAAAGATATACTATATATAGATAAACGTATGTGTTATTACACCAGCATGGACTTTATAATGATGTGAGTATAAGCGACTTAACGATAAAATAATTATTTTATACAAAAATAATCTGAAAAAACGAAACAAAATTTCAATGCTGACTAGACGAAATCATTTCAAAACTTTTACAAAATCTATAATAATTTTTCCATTTCACTCCACAACAAACAGAGCTTCATCATTTAGCATTACATTCTCACAGCATGAACTCAAGGATCAAACGAACTTCATCACACCACGTACACTTCTCCAAGCACTCCACACAAGGGAGACAAAGAACCTACTACCAGACAATACAACATTCGTGCAAAAATTGCGTAAAATCTCAGAGGGTAAAGCACCATCATCCTCCACCTCGATTCTTTACACCCAGTCGCAAACATACCACGCAGGAGCGACACGTAAGGATGTAGGACGCGTCGCTGAAGACGTCACAAAGAGTGAAGAGAGACACAGAGAAGGCAGCCCAGGGGCAATTCGCTAGTGCCTCGAGTGGCCTCGCGGGGACCAACTCTTGAGCACGACTCGCTGCTGCTGCTGCCGCTGGAGGGTCTCCGTTTCACCCGACAGCTCGCCTTGCCGCTACCCCCCGAGCTGTATATAAATTATTAGAGACCGCTTCGAGGACCACTCGCGCTCTTGTATTGTTTCGTGCCTATACGCCTGCGGGAGTACGTAGCTATATATACGTATACTATACACTCGAATTGGATTTCGCTCGCTTGTGTACTTACCTGTGCTTGTAGGTGAGTGTGATGGAGATGTCTTTGGGTGAATCGGTAGCGAACGATTTCTTGAGGTAGCACACGGGCTTGAGCATTAGCAAATAAGGCTTTGGCTCTTGTGGCGCGGGACCGTTAATTCATCGACGCCGGGGAGATGATTTTTAAATTTTCAAGAGGATGAGAGGAGCAAGCGTTCAGTTTCTAATGATGCATACGTGTCTGGCCTGCGCCGCATGTGGCAATTGCCGAGGATGTTGAGGCTGGGCTAAGTGCGCTTAGGCGGCTATTATGCTTGCCGAGCTGGCTGGGGCTTTGTGTGTTTTGATATATCGTAACGCGTCTCGAGTGCATTAGGAGTCTGTTTGGAATTCTTCTCAGATATCTATTGAATGAGGTTAGGGTATTTAAAGTTAATACTGATTATTTTGTTTTTATTGTATCTGGAAAATTTTTGTGTGCGAGAATTTTGATCGATTTGCATTGTTTACGTTACATATTTTTACGTCGTTTAACAATAGAAGGTTTTAGTACCTCTAATTATATCGAATTTCTACTGACACACTTACCCGTCCTACAGAGCTCGAAACTCATTTTGTACCAGAGTATATACAATACATCCAGCTAGTATCATTTCAAGCACGTTCTGCCAACACCAAAAAAACCAGCCTACAATCAAACTCACATTTAATTTTCCGCAGAAAAAATCCCCCTCAATGAGCTTCTAATTTCATCGACTCTCAGCGATCTCTCCCATTCCATATTTGCTCTCGGTAGGCACACTTTTCGAAATCGCCGGATCGTTTAATTCGACGAAACAATGGACCACGAAAATAGAATCGAGCTGGCTGCTAGATTTTCACGCTTTCTCCCTCTGTCTCTCTCTCTCTTCCTCGGACATCACTCGCTATTCGGTTACGTAAGCCATGCATAGACAAAGCTTGTTATTGTTTGCACGGAATGAGAGGAGAGGAGCACAGTGCGAGAAAGAGAGATAGGTCGTCAGGACAGATGTGGGGTATATACGTATAAGTGAGTGTGAGTGCGGCCGTGACTGACTGACTGCAGCGGCAGCAAAAAATTCGTTGAAGAGAGAAGGACTGACGGGCTCCGCTGCTACTGCAGCAGGCGAGCGCGAACGCAAACTCCGTGCGCGTCTCTCTAATGCTTCATTTCGCTCAGCGCCAAGCGTTATTTGCCCTGGCTCGCGCGCTATTTTCTCTCTGCTGGCGCAGTGGCTGTGTGAACTTTGAGAGAGCGAGAGAGGGAATGAGAGCCGTGTGTACGTGTCAAAACTGGAAGCCGAAGTTGTAGTAGGCGCCCTGGAACTCTTTGTTCCGAGTGTTTTGTGGCTCTTTTCGCTGCTTCGTATTTGGGCAACGAGAATAGTGTACGTTTGTGCTTGAAAATGTTTTGTAGAGGGCCTAAATGTAGAATAGGTTACTTTCTTGACAAAAAAAGTAATTACAGTCAGAATAACGTAATGGGCATAGATTTAGAATGAAATATTAGTAAAATAAGCATGTCATTTGGTGGACTTAATATTATTAAACCTTTTCGGAATCCATAAAACTTAAAAAAATTGTTTTCAAAATATTTAACGACCAAATTGCCTATATACACAGCGATCACAATATTCCTCAATTTTCAAATAACATTAAATATTTGCTCTTGTAACTCCAACTTTATTATCCCATAGTCTTTTTTACACACCCAAAACAAACATTTTTCAAACCTCCTCATTAAGAACGTATAAGCACGATCTTCCCGTAAATACGAAACCGAGAAAAAAACCCAAACAGAACGAAAATACACAGTAAAACAAGCCTAAAGAACGCCGTCGTTTATCCAGATAATTATAGACAAAAACCAGAGGAGGGGAGCGCCTTATGTAATTATAAATCCCAGCGTTCCCTTCTTCCTCCTTCGCATCCCCCTCGCACCAACGGTGACGTTATTTTTTTTTTATACCTCTCGCACAGAGAGACAGACGCTCACGGCATCATCCTAATACGCACGCGTAAACCGGCCGCTTTCGACACATGTCCGCTTCTCCCCTCGCACGCTCGCTTCCAAATGATTATAAAGCGCTGCAGTTTATGTATATGCAGAGTCTGTTTTTTCTGTGCCGTCCACGCAGGCTGTATCTCTCTCTGTTAAGGGTGCGCACTGACGCACGTGCGGGTATAGTCTTCCCGAAATTTTTTTCTCCAGACTCGACGTTTTTTTCTCTCTTACACGACCGTATAGGTAGAAAGTCGAACCCCTTTCGCTCGGAGGGTGTACGTAAACCCAGCGCGAAGATAAAAAAAAAAGCAAAGTACTATAAACTGTCGAGGGTGCGCGCGTGCAGCCGCTTCTGTTTCTTTGGCTCGTCCGCTCGCTTTTTTTTATAGACGCGGGATCGAACTCTCGCGGCGCGATATGCAGATTCAGCCTCTGACCCTGCGCGCGGACTTTTAATTTTTTTTTCCTCCCCTTCACCCCGCACACTGAACTCTCCTATTTCATTCTCGCATGACGACTCGCCGAGCGAGCGGCCCAGCCGTCTCTTAGATTTTTTGCCTCGTTTTTTTCATCCATTCCGCTCTTTTTTTCTCTCGCGTTTTCTTTATTGTTCTAAGAGCGCCCGGGGCCTTTTGACACGGCATTAAATCAATCAAACGCTCTCTACCCTTCCGCGCCTTTTTGCATCGCGCGCCTCACCTCTCTATATATACTCGCACGTGCGCGAGCGAGAGCAGCTCTCGCGGCCGTTTATATTAGCCGGGGATAAATTGCGACTTAATTCCCAGGCGAGGCGAATTCGAGCTCGCCCATTGGAAGAGAAGCCGCCGCAGACGTGGCTTTCAAGCCCCGCGTAAAAATAGCGGGCGCGCGGCCAGCAAAGTAAATGACATTAGGAGAGGCCAGAGGATGCAACGAGAGAGAGAGAGAGAGAGAGATTTCGCCACGCCCGCGCCGCAAGATTAATCAGCCGCGTGACCGCAACGGGAGTACAACGCCGACGCAACGGTTTGAAGGAGTGTATATATGCGGAGGGGGTATATATTCTGTCTTATGTTTCGTGCGTGCGGATGGTGTTACGAGGGGCATGAGATGAAGTTTGGGATGAACGATTGCTGGGATATAGCTTTTGGATTGAGCTTGGTTTTTTGATTTAAGCTTTCGAGTCTGTAAGGAGCGAGCGCCACCCAATAAGCAATTTGCATATCGCTCGGGGAAATCCAGAAAGCACTTTCACTTTGGACTTTGACTGCACGACGTCAGTCAAACGATCTATCTCCGCGCGCGAAGCAGATGCAGATAGTCCCAGATTTGTCTGATCTTTGAACTCCGGCTGCAGCTCGGAGAAATGCGGCTTGTAATCGAAAAAAGTCGGAGAGTACGCCTAAGTCGAATGGAAATAAAGAGGCTTAAGTAGAGAGTTGAGAAATCGAGGGGAATGCTGGCTGCAATGCTCGAGAGGGAGAAAGAGAGTAGCAGTACATGAGAACGCGAATAAATAGAAGTGGTAAATTCGTTGCAGGCGCTCGCGCTTGAGAAGCGACTGTTTATCGAGACGGATTACATCGAGTTATTTCTAGCGTGAGATCGGCGCCGCAAGAGAGCCGGCTACTATACAAGGAAAGTTTGACAAATTGTGGGAATTTAAACGCTGGTAAGCTTGTGTTCGTAAGCGCGGAACGCTAATACATCTTGATTATTGGCAGAACTTTGAAGGGGAGCAACTTTCTGTAAATTTAAAAACTTG
This sequence comes from Eupelmus urozonus, assembly GCA_900480035.1. Lineage (NCBI taxonomy): Eukaryota > Metazoa > Arthropoda > Insecta > Hymenoptera > Eupelmidae > Eupelmus > Eupelmus urozonus. Next base: position 12,617 of record UELX01003608.1, read on the forward strand.
ATGCCGCTATTTACAGAGGCTCATTTTTTATCGTGACAGCTGTTTCAGCGCTCGACTGCAGCAAACTTTATGATTGTGAGAGTTGTTTTCTTCGACGCGCTCGAGTATAAGTCACGACCGAAAGATCTAAAAATGCTCACGATCAATCATTTGGAATTGCGACGATCAATAACAAAGCTGAATTTTAATATTTATTAGCTGATATGAAGCTGAAACGACGCGAAGTTTGAAATTGGATTTTTATTTAGAACCCCGGCGAGTTTTGAAAAATTGAAAAAGCGCCCATCAAAAATTCAAATGCGCTCCAGATACAGTATTTATAGTCCGTCCAGTTATTGGAGCTTTTGACAGGCAACCTACTGCGCTTCTAAAAATATTTTCATAGCCGACAATTTTTCCGGATTTCCCAGTAAAAATAACGCGTACACGCAATGAAGCACGGCAGCAAGCTAGTAAAATTAAAAGAGAAACGCCAGCAGCGGCTCATAGAGCGTCGGCGTAAATAGACTTTTGATGCCTCGTCGCGTGGGTCTGCGGCGTCTTACGATATCGAATTTGGGACACGTTCGTCAAGGAGCGAGCTGAATCCAGGCGAGAGCACGCAAATTTATCGAGTATTAATGTAAACGAGACGCTGCAGTCTTTAAACAGCTTTATTGCGCGTCACGCGTAAACATATTTTACTGCGAGCCTGTTTCCCTCTGCGCCGGTCAATGCGAACGTTATTTCGCGCGGCTTCTTCGGCGCGTTTAATTTAATTAAATTTATCGGGGGCGCGAGTCTCTTGATCATGCGCTCGTGTCTCATATCTAAATTGGTACTAATGCCGCTTTGATATACGATGCACGGTAATTGATTTATGCGTTACTCCGAGATACTTTCCTCAGCTCGGCTTAGGATTAATTAAATTTTCGCTTCACCTCCGCGCGTCCGTGTGTCTGAGTAACTCGTGTTTACTTTCGCTCGATCGAAAAATCGCGATTCGATTTATCTTGAAAACTGCAGAGCTAGATCGGCGAACCGAATTCGTTTCACGATTCCAATTTGCACTTTTTTTTCTACACCTGCATTTCATAATAGAAAAAATCTCTCGGCAGATATATCCTCTTAGATAACTATTACGCAAAATGTCTCGCAGGCAAATGCAAGAGCCGCGGTGCGGGCCTGGCCCTCACGGCGAGCACGCGCGTTTCTCCATATAAATATCCCGCTTGCGCTCGAATTTGCAAAAGACCATAATTTTAAACACGAAACAATCACAGAGTTGCAAACTAAATCCCCGCTCCGAGCTATGAGAGATTGAAATTTCAGGCCCCCGAGTCGATTAAGCTGCGAGCGAAACTCCGAATCAACTCAATTCACGGGCCGCTCCATTCATTGTTGTTGTTGCCCGCGCGCGCGCTTGCGCATCTCTTGCACACACGTACACACGCGAGAAGACGAAGTCACGCGACTGCGCGCCTCGCGGTAATCCATCATTTATATTAATTGCGCCCCGCGGTAAGCTCGCTCTCTCTCCGTCTCTCTCTTGCATAAATGATAAAGTTGTGCGCGAATCTCGTGCGCAGCAACTTCCTATTCATAAATTCTAATTAAGTTCGCACAATCGCTCGAGAGAGGAGAGAGAGCCTTAGAAGCCTCGCCGACGACTCCCCCTTTGACATCTTTCTCGGAATCCGCGAAGGGAGCGAGCTTTTACGATTGGCGCCGCGCGGTCCGCGTCTTCTTGCATGGGATCCATTGTTGCTGTGGCGCTGGTTACGAGTGACGGAGAGTATATTACGGAGAGCTGGATATCGTGCCTATTGTTCGGCCGCTTGGGATCCGGAAAATTTACCGTGATATTGTGCGAGCGTGGGGCTCGGAGCTTTTCACCTCGGCCGTACATTCATTTTGCCGGACGTATAGCTTTGAGTCGAGCTGCATAGTGTTGTTTTGAAAATTAGTTTTTGATAACGGTGCAAGCATAGCGTTATTGTGAGAACGGAACGTTTTGTGCATTGTGCGTGGCTGATTTGCTTGAGAAATATGTAAATGACATTTAAATAAAAGTAAAATTTATTGCTGAATTTCAGTTTTATTACGATTTGATGCAGCTTATTACGCAGTAATTTACTGATACCCTAATGTCCGTTTGTTTAGCTATTAAAGTCGGGGCTGCGTGAATGATGAATGAGTTTTTACTCCACATTCTTACATAACTTATTATTGTTTAAGTATTAATTAGCGTATACAAAGCAGTAGTACAAGCGCAGCCGTGGGTAGTTAATTTATAGTAGTTTAACCGAGCGCGGCTCCGCCGTCACTCGGGGGCAGACAACAAAACGGCTGCAAACTGGCGAAACTGCACTTCAAAGATGTAGGCTGTAAAACTTCAGATCTCGCTCTCCCCGAGGAAATTTATAGCGCCGCGCGCGCAGCGCTAATACGAGGCGTACACTCGAATTTCAAAATTAAATTCCTCCCATCCTCCTAAAGACCGTCATTCACAAGGAATACAGGTGACGTAATCGTCCAATTAATATAGAAAATTACAGATTGTAAAATGGCGAGCCTGGCCTTTGGGGGAAAACGCAAAATAATTGCAGGCACTTAAGATACGTATCTCCTAATGAAAACGTTTGCACTCGTTAGCTCGGCCGGAGATTGTTTTCGTGAGCCTAACGACTCTCGACGCGCGCTGATATCAGGAAGACTCGTTTCGTGTCCCACGACCTCTTTAATTGATCCTCTAGGGGGGGCGAGAAGGTCATCTTTCTCCGTGACGCCCGACCTGCACAATATTGGAGGTTAATGAGCGGTTAACGAGAAATTAGGGCCGATGATGCGCTTACGATGAGTGTCTCTTTCTCTCTGGCAGCTCTCTTAAGGCGGTGATGAAATTTTCTGCCATATGCGCTCGCCTCGGGAATCTTCGAAAACGTTTAAATTTCACGGCTCGTTAAAGTAATGTCTGCATTTAGTCGGGGGGAAAACGAGCGTTTACAACGCTAATTATTTAGGCTCTCTGAGGAAATTTTCGCGAGAAGCAATTTACGCGCGCGCGCGCACTCGGTATCCCCATTACTCAATTGAATGTTTGCACGACATTCGCTGGCGCGCGAGCGCGATGCCTGGTTCACGCGCTGGAGATGAAACGTAATGCGAGACGCGAGGATTCGAATTATTTTCGTAACATCTTGTTTACTAATCTTCGCATGCATTTGTAATTCGAAAGCAATTAACCTGTTGGTTGAGCGTGATGCTTGCAGGATTATATTCTTTTTGATTATTCTTGCTTGAATGCCGAATGAGAGATAGCGTTACGCTGTCGAATTTAAATTACTGCATTACGGGGAAACTTGTGAAGGTAGATGAAAACATGAAAGTTAAAGATCTTATAATGACGTACAGTTTTATAACAGGTCGTCTATATACCGTCAAAAAGCTTGAAAAGATAGTCCTAAACTGAAGGCTTATTAAGTTATTTTTGATACGGAATCGAAACTAGTAAAGCCTATATTTCATTAATTGATAATAATTAGATTTATTCAAATTTTTAATTTAAAAAAAATCAAACACCGGTATAATCAGTATCAAAAGTACTCTTAAATTCTATACATTCCAAAATTAGAAAAACTTCTCCTTTGCAATCAAAATCTATCAAAAATCCTTCAAACTCCCCAACTTCATTTTCCAAACTTATTAATTCACAACGAAAGCTCTACCATCTTCTCCAGCCGAAGCGCATTCAAATATAGACATACGCCGCGTGCAGCGCACAACGAAAACGTCGGGCGCCAGGTCAGGGCTGCAGCTGAGAAGCACTGGGGGCCGCCGCCAAGAGAGAGAGAGAGAGAGAAAGAGCCCGAGTAGTCTACGCCAGGTTGTTTACTACGATGGGAGGCAAGGCGTGTCGTTGAACCTGGAGGCTCTCCGCACAGGGAGAGAGAGAGCCAGCCGACGCTACGGCGCGCACGGCCTAGGCGTCAGCGGCAGGCCTCTCTTTCTCTCTCATCGTTTATTCTTTCCCTTAATCTTCTTATTCTTCTTCCCTTCTGCGCCCGAGTATAGCCAACTTCTTCTTCTTCTGCAGAGCTTCTATTGCCCTCTAACCATGCATCGCGCGCGCGCTCTATTTCTTTTGCTCCTGTGCGCGCGCTCGCTCCACTTTTCGTTATATTCCCGAGCGCGTAGACTTTTTCGAAGCGCGCCGCGCCACCGCAGAATAGATTGCGGCGAGCGAAAGACGCGAGATAGAGGAAGCTGTTGTTTTGCGCTTTTGTTGACGTGATTCGTGGTGGACTTGACATAAGATATTTGTTGTAAGAAAAGACTGTAAACTGTTAATTTTGTTGTTTATTAACGTTTCAATATTCAACAATTAACTGATATATTACTTGTTAATAGAAAAACGTCTAAACACATGGCATAATAACACATTTAGCTGCTTCTTAATTTGCGTCAACAGGTTACAACTGTTAAAATTGTTCACCACACAGTTAAAAATATACTAGGCTATTATGCAAAAAATTCACGCTAACAACCAAATCTACATACACGATTCCAACTATAAAACTTCCTCTTCTCGTTCAACCAAAAAGCCCAAGCAATTCCGAGAAAACAGACAGTTTCGCCTCGGCGAAGAGGAGCTTCGTTATCATCGGCTTCCTCTCCCGAGCTCGCGCGCGAACAGACCGGCAATGCGCGTTTTATACCGTCCGGCCTCTAATCCACTTGAAATCGCCGTATCGTTTCTGCTTCTCTCTTTTCTCCTCCTCCCCTCCTTGGCCTCTATCTCGTAAAGCGAAATAGAAGCAAAAAGGCCGAAATTTACGCGCATCCCGAGGGAACCGAACGAGAAGTTCGCGTGCGCATATCGTTTATTCCGGCCACCGCGAAATAATACGAGCGCGCACGAATTCGCGAGATGTACCTGTATATGTATATACACCGCGCTACGTAGCTGTTCTCCCCTTTGGCTTCTCGCTCGGTGCGCGCATCGTTCAACGGCGAAGGTACGCGTCCATTAAGTTGGCACATATATTTGCTGGCCGCAAAAAAAGAAACGGAATGAAAACTACTTTATAATTCTTTGCTCTCCGCCCCCTCCTCCTACCTTAATTAGTCGATAAAGCCAAGAGTTGGCAAGCGGAGGTTTTCGCGAACTTTGCGCGCGCATCCGTCTCGTTAGAAAGTCATTTTTATCTAATGCGCCAATTTGAAAGTTTAATTAGCGGGTTATCATTGAGTTGTTATCATTGCGTTTTTACCGCGGCGAAATTTTATTATAGCTTCTGTCCGCAGCTTGCAGGTACGAGTTGTTAATCTTCAGTTCTAATGCGCTTCAATGGTTAATGAGTCGCTTAATTTTTACGCTGATTGTAAAAATTTCAAACTACGCTAGCTTCAATTAAACGGTTGCATAAAACGCGCAGTCATTAACATAAAGACCTAAGCTACCGAGATGTTCAGATTTCGGATTTTTTTTTATCGACGTACAACATATTCACCAGTCGATGTTACATGTATATTCAAAATCGATGCTCATTATCATAATGCTAAATCGCATGACGAAACATGCAGTTTGTAAGGGAAGCTTACAATCACTCGATCACGAATTTCGAGAAATTATCTAATACGGTAGTGAAGAACTGAATGTTTTTAACATATAATTTATTCGTTACATGAAAGTCACTCGATAATTGCAAAAGTAATTTTGAAAAAATGTATTCTTATCTCTAATATTGTTTAAAAAGTAATATATGGATTAGAATTTCGCTGAACTATTATTATCTAATGAGAAAATATAGATTTAATAATAACAATAATAACACAATTATTTGTAACAAACAAAACAATATAAAGATCTTATAATAGAATGTTTTACGAAATAAAGTTTACAAATATTAAAAACGTATTAAATAAGTATGTCTCGTCATAACAGGCTGTTTCTACTTAAAATTTGACGACCCTCTATTTCTTGTTTGTTTATTCTCAATATTCAAAAGATACTATAAATGTTCAATAAGTTCTTCTATGTGTACGTATGTTTATCAACATGTAAAACCACAAATTTCATAGAAAAAAGTAAAAATTAACAAAATATCCAATCTTACAGAAACTCGCAGAAAAACTAAAAAAAAAGAGCTTGCACCTAACGACAGAGCAGCCGTCCGCGCGGTAGCCGTTTGACAGGTCTGCTTGCCAGGGCTGCAAATACGGTGCGCTGCAGCTGCGGCGGCCCAAACCTGCTTTGACCCTTAGCTACACACGTAATCAAAGGCAATCATCGATGATTACGATGGCTGGCTTTAAAGCCAGACCGTCAGACTACTCTCTCCTGTCACTGGCGGCATGCGCGCGCTCATCCAGCCCACCGCCGCTATGCTACTACTCCCTGATGGCCTCGCTGCGAAACAAGGAGAGAGAGAGAGAGAGAGGCCGGACTACCCCGATAGAATGTCAATTTTCGTGCCAGCGAGCGCGCGCGGCTTTTACGCGCTCGACTGGCCGATATTAAATGTTAGCGGGCAATTCCGAAGTAATCGCCCCGCTATTCAGCCTTCGGGTCTATTAGCCGCGCGCTCGCGCAGTTTGGTTTTGCTCGTCTTCGCTATACGGCCGCTCGCGCGCGCGCGCGCGTATCTCCATTCAAATTATATGGAAATTTATATCGGATGGGGGGCTTTTCCTTTTGGCTCGCCGCGAAATTGATGTTTTCCGCGATACACACAACAACCGGCCGGCCGGCCGGCCTCGGACGTCCATGTAAATTTTCATCGGCCGAGCGCGCAGCCAAGCAGGCGTAATCATCGGCGAGTGCGCGCGCGCGATGACATCGATAAACATCGATGAAATTGCCCTTTAATCGATTGTTTTTACATGTAGATGGATAATCTAACTTTCATTAGATTAAGTTTATTCAAATTTCATGGACGTCGTTAAATTGGAAAATATCGGCGAAAAATTCTCGACGGTAATGCGTGCGTTCGAGTTTTATGTAAAACCAAAGTATATTAATTTATCAGACAACCCGGAAAAAGTTGTTTATTACCTCGATATCCTTTATACTTAGACGGTTTTACAATTTAATTGCATAAAAAGTTGATCCTTTAATATGTTATTTTTCAAGATAAACTTGTATGTTTTAATTAACATCTATTTTATTTTTATCGTAATACAACGTAACCAAGAGTTTGAACTATTTTATTAATTTACTTAGATAAGCTTCGAGACTTCTTAACTGATAGATTATCGCACTTGTAGCAAGGCAATAAATTAAAATACAAAGAATAATTTCAGCTTCATTATACGCATATTCAACTTTCAAAATTCTTAAAATCCTAAACCACTATTTCCTTTTCTAAATTCCGAACACGCTTACACGGTTACCGGGAGCTTTAAAAAACCGTATGCATCCGCAAGGTTTTGCCACTGAGCGAGCTTTCCTCGCATTACGTGAATTTACAGGAGGCGCGCACGCGCTGGCGAGAATAGCCTTCCACGACGTAAATCACTTTTACGGGTTAGAGCGGGATTACGGAAAAAAGCGCGCGAGCTTAAAATGCGCCAGACGGCAAAGATGCAGAAGCTGCTGGTGCACCTTCCGGGAAAGAAGCTTTCTGGGAACACTCGGCTGCTACTCGGGAACACCTCGTGCGACAATGTGCAGGTTTGAAGATATTGTTGAAGCCGAGAAAAGGGGACATGTCAGTTGAAACGTGGGAAAAGACATTAGGGTGTAAGGTGTGCGCTGTGATATAAGACGATAGTTCGTCATCGTTATTGCTTATGGATAAATAGAGATATTGTGAGGATTTTAACAGTTTCTCTTGTGAACAATATGGTTTTGTTCTCGTTCGCGCTAAAAATAAGATTTTGACAGCAATATTGTGTGGGTCTTTGAATAAGAGTTTTTATGCTATTTTTGTTTATGTTTGCCTGACAATTTTTTAAAAGTTTTTTTTTTTTTTAATGAAAATGATTAAAATTTTTACAGATTTGTAGTGTTTTTTTTATATAAGCGATTTAAAAATAATTATTAAGGTGGCATTATGGAATAAGTTAATCTTTAGAAATCTGGCTAATTTCTTGATAAAATTTTGGACAAATGACGAAAATTGTAGGGAAACTTTTGCACCATCATAATAGTTTCTAGTCCTCTAGATAGTATAGGCAAATCTTGTAGGACCTAATAAATCAGTTGGTAACTTTGATTTTGTTCGCTATTTAAAACTTCTTGTGCGAATGTAGAAAATTGCTGCAGGTTTATTTCAATTTATTTCACCCAATCGTACCTAAAATAATAGTATATTACGCTACGAGGGGTAAAAATGCGACATTATAGGCCGGCGTAGGTTACTATACGCCGGCCTAAAGTGTCGTATTTTTATCCCGAGTGGCGTATACGATTTTTTCCTATACCGGGCCAAAAACATGTCCCACCTAAAATACTTTCAATATATAAGAGAGATAATAAATCATATAATAAAAGTCTGCAGTAATGATCATCGTCTGCTTTAGACAAAGCATGCGTACTAGCCCCGCCGCGCTTTTTCTCTCTCGCATACTCGTTCTGTCTCTCTCGCACATAAGTAGCATCGCACGGAAAATCTTCTGCTCCGACGAGGCATTCACTAAACTTGCCGGTGGACGTCTGTTCATTAGAATGTTTCTTATATTTAATGAATATAAATTTAGATGATTATTTAAATAGTGTGAATATTAAGATTGTTCATTCGTTCGCTTTCAAATATTAACATTTTTGACAATTTAAATAACGAAAATATACAATGCAAATAAAGTATTTTAGAATTTTGACTATATCGAATTTGAAAAATTAGAATAGTAATAAAATTATTTTTTTATATTTTTAAGAGCAATAACTTGGAATAATTAAAGACTGAAATAATAACTAAAATAATAACTAAAATTATATCGTACATTAAAGCATTATAATAGAATTATCTAAATCTGAAACAAAAAGTATGAAAATTTCTTCTATATTTATAAATTTATTAGTTTTAATGTTTTGACATTCTCATAACTACTTTTCAAAATCATAAACATTCGTTATTTATTAATACGGTATACAAAATTCTGAATTTTGAGCTTCTAAATTTATATTCTTTGCTTCGCTTTGTTAAAGTTGAGAATGTTCAAGTTGGAATTTTTAGGTTAGTCTCTTACGCATACTCAAAGACTTGTCCTATCTCTGTCACACGTGCTATTGCGAGTCTCCCCACTCGAAGTGAGTCGAAGTGCGCATGCCCCAAGATACTGCGCATCTCCGTCGCGCAGAAAATTATTCCATGCTAGCGAATAATACCTCGTTTTTACCGCCTACAAATCAGCAATAATGACACGTTTTTAGCCGGGATATGGGAAAATAGTACATTGTGCAACAAGGGGAGAAAGTAAGCTTTTTCTAGCGAGGGTGAGATGTTCAGCACCAAGGCGTAGACGAGTGCTGAAAACACCTTACCCGAGTCTGAAAAATCCTTCCTTCCCACGTTACACATCGTATTTTTTCCAACGAGCGCAAAAAGGCCCTTTTCCATGCCTAAAATTGGTAGAGAAAGTTGAGCATTTTGAGTCTTACACAACTCAATGGTAAATATAAACAGGGCGGAAATGGGGCCATTTCCACCCTGCTGAAGAGGTCGGATATGGCCACATTTCCGCCCTGTCTTATAAAATACGCTCGAAATGCTCAACTTTCTTTACCAATTTTAGGCATGGAAAAGGGCCTATTTCTTGCGCGTGTT